>JANTPZ010123785.1:0-10845 GCA_025593235.1 Vachellia pachyceras | reverse complement strand
AATGAAGCATTCATGTGACAAAAAACGGCGGTAAAGTGACGATCGATCAGATATCCTGATCTGAGAATGAACATGGAAATGAAGGATTACCCGGAAATGATTTTTTAATGAGGCGTTGAGCACAAAGGTTGGAATTCATTCTGTTACAGCCTATTAATAGATAGACAGATTACAATTTGAAAGATATACGTAATTTTATGGCTAAGTATGGCAATGTCAGAGCAAGATCCTGCAATTGTTGGCTACCATTTATAGTAAGCATCACAATTTGGATGAAGAGGGGTTTAGACGACAACGACGACTAAAAAATAGTTGAGAGCTTGAGGTTAAATGGCTAATACATTTTTTATTATATTCCATTAGTAAGAAATAAGAGCTGAGTTGCATCACACCGTCCGTCCTGAAAATTTTTTTTTTCAAGGTCCTGGTCCAGTGGTCCTAGTGTTCTAGAGCATTTTATGATGCATCAAAGGTTTTTTAACGTGCACCAAACACGTTAAAGTATTTTTTTATATTGATGTTGGATGAAACAAAAAATATTTTGAAATACTAGATGGACATAAAAAAATTCCAGAGCGTTAGATATATAAAAATTATTTTGTGATGGTGTATGCACAATAAAATACTTAATTTATATGAAAAAAAATAATTTATGATACTTGATGTATCTTTAATCAAGAAATAATTCACTTCAATTGTTATTTCATCAGTTACACTTTGTCGCTAAACTGATTTTTTACCAAAGCTAAAACAGTTTTGTTTGGAACCACGTTAAGAAAGTCAAATGTATGTTCAACAATATTTTTTAATAAAATGAGATAATATTCTTCACACATTTACTTTGTAAATGGTAAAAATATTTCTCCACCGTGTTTCCAAAATGGTCAAATGATTTACCATATTGACATCATATAAATTCGCACATCAACTTTGTTTTTACTTTTTAGGTTTGCAAGGTTGTGACAATACATAAAGAGGAGGAACAATTTTGCATTCAAATTTTGGCATTGGAAAAAAATTATGCTACAATGTGCCTGTTTGGGAGAGCATTTTGATTTCCCAAACGCACGTTTAACTGTGTTTTTCTGCAAATTGAGATAATTTTCTTCACATATTTACCTCGTAAACCATAAAAATACTTATCTATCGATTTCTCAGACGGGTTTAATCTCTTTATTCCATGTGAATGTCATTTTTAACATTGTGCGGTATGGTTGTTTTGAGTTATTCAATATGCTAAAGAATAATGCCCAGAAGGAAAAAAGACTGCTCAATAAATGATATATTATTTTTTATATGATACGAATTTAAAAGAATAGCTCAGGTATTTCCATGTAATATGACATTAGTACTATTTAAGATTTGAATCCTTAATTACTTATTTAAATTTAAATGACACGAATTTCTGTTATTCATACAAACCGGTGAAAGTGGTATTATCTCTTTTTATCGGCAAAAAAAAAATACCAATTTACATAAAATGAATTTTACATTTTTCATATTTTTATCTCAATATTTTTTACAAGGAACAAAAGTAATATTACATTTTAGTTTTTAGGATAAACAATACTTAATACATCCAAAAATAGTATAAAATATTTTATTTTTTCATATCAACTTTTTATAATATCATATTTAAAATAATAACAAAACATCAATACTTATATTTTTTTGAAAAACTTGAAAAATGCCATTATTAAAAATTTATCTATGAAAAGAACATGATGTGACTATACAATTTTATAAAAAAAGAAAATCTATTTTTAAAAAAAAATTTGGCAGTCTAACGGGACCCATGTTGCATTTCTGCAACTCGTCTAACCCGCTTTTCCAACTCTATAAAGTCTGAAATTAACATTTCTAATGTATCACTGCCAATAGTTTTTTTTTTTTTGGAAAAATGATGCCAATGTTGCACCATGACAAAATAGAAGTAATAGAATTTATATTTTTATTTGTGTAAAATAAAAAATTAATGATATGTTGGCTAATGAGAAAAGTAATAAAATGAGGCACCAAAATTAGTCGGGCAGTCTTTGCTCAAAAAAAAAAAACATTAGTTGGGCAGTCAGGAATCAGGTGGGCCCACGTCTTGAATTTTACTCAAGAGTGGCCGACGGATCTCCGCAAGTTATGTTTCATGTGATATTTGATGGCCTTGATCAAACCATAGAGCCAAACAAAAAAAACATTATTGTGCTTTTTTTCCCAAGCAAAACTACACTTATCAATCAATATGTTAAAAAAAAAAAGTAAGTTTCACTCCTCATCAAACAGATTCATTTAATGTGTCTAGGAATCCGTTTGGCAAGTTAGGAATGTATTTTGGGACACTAAATGCATTTTAAAAAGAAAAAGTATATCTAAGAAATATTTTGATATTATAGGGGGAAGAAGAAAAAAAAGCTCATTCAGCCCAAAATGCATTCCAAGTCACGGTCTTAAAATTCAAAATCACGACTTGGAACACTCCAGGTCACAACCTAAACATAAAAATCTCAACTCGCAATCTAGATATATTAAGTTGTGACATGTGATATTTTAACTACTTTTATTTTATTTTTCTCTAATTTTATCACAATATAAAATAATATATACTATTTAATGAGATTCATTTTCTTTCAAATTACTTTCAATCAAAAGTCACTTTTATAATCTTTATCTAAATTTTTTTTCATTTTTTAAAATATATTCCGGATAAAATTCATTTTTGAAATTGTATTCTAAATTTAAAATCATTTTATAAATGACTTATTTTCACGTAAGTTTATTACGTGTATATGTGTGTGTGAAATATTGATCGTGATTGAGCCATATTTGATTGATTGATTTCATTTCAACGTGAAATCCACGCACATGAGCCACAGTACCACACAGCGGAAGTGAAAAAGGTTAAAAAAAAAAAGTGGATGAAGTATATTTTCCTCTTGCAAACACGCGGTACTTTAAGCAGTAGCTGCTCTTATTTGGTAAGTTCGTTAGGAGAATGAATACAGATTTTAAGGTAAATATGTGAGAGTATTTTTGTTTCGGTAAGTTCAGAAATGGCTTTTGGATGCTCAAACAAGCTATCCAAACAAGCCTGATAATTGTTTGATTTAACGTTTATATATTTCAAACTCACATTTAATAATATTTTTATAAAATGAGATAATCTTATTCATCAATTTCAAACTCACATTTAATAACTTAAAGGTAGTGTACAAAAAAAGAAGAGTGAAACATTAATGAACGAGAGTTCATAAATTTCTGGTGAGCCTATTAATTGAAGACCAATTAATTCAACAACCTATTAATTAAGGAGCTTCATAAAATTCGACTCCTTTTACTTCCGCTCCAAATATTTATGCATTGTTTGGTATGATAGAAATGGGAGGGTAGAAATGGAATTGGAATTGAATTCCATGATGTTGACATGTTTGGTATGGTGGAATTACAATTCCATGTGGAATTCAATTCCACCTAAATACCCAATTTCAATTCCATACCCAAACCTATGGAATTCATTTGGGTTCCATGGAGTCCAATTTTTTTGGATCAAAATATCCTCCCTTATGCAAAATAGTTTTTTTGTTACATTTCAAAAAAAAATCAACATTCATACAAAAAAGATATGGATTCCATCTTCATTTCTATAACGTACCAAACATACTTTTAAACCCCATTTCTATTTCCATTTCCATATCCATATCCATATCCATTTCCATATCCATCAAAATAAATTCTGGCGTACCAAAAGAGTCATTATATATTCTGATCTTTCATCTTCTCAAGATTTCACCTTTCTCCTGACAAACACCTACGCGCTGTGAAGTCTATGTCCCAGAATTGAGACTGAAGGGGAAGGCGATGGACCCGACAGCTGAGTCAGTGCCAGGTAGACGATGGAATTTACGTGACACCTGTATCTCACCTCACGTCAGAAAATTCAGAAAGCGAATCCAAACACGGTAGCAGCGGGAGTTGTAGGAGTAGTGGAAGTACGAACCATGATGAACATGGCTTCCCCTCATTGCTCGGTCTATGCACTTTTTCCAATTTCATCTTCTTCTTCATTCTTCCGAAGAAAAACGAACAGCAAAACGTGGTTCTCATTTTTTTTTCGTTTTTTGTCTTTGGTTTGGCAAAGGCATGAATCAATCTCGTTCTTGTGAGTACAGTGACTTGCAGATTCAATTTTTCATTTTCAACCGCCGTAAATGGCTCGTCTTTGTAATTTCCCCCCAACATTAGGGCCCATTCACCAACCAATCCACCACTAGTCTCTCTCTTCTTCTCACTATATGAGCACGCACTCTCCAACAATGCCTTCCTTCTCCTCCTCCATCATCATATATCGATCTTTTCAATCCCCGAAATTCAATCTATTCCGTTTCCCCCCCCCCCAAAAAAACTCCTCCAATCTCTCCCCTTCACGTACCAATTCGGGTTTCTTCAGGTTTGTGTCTTAGAATCGGCATTTTGTTTTAGTTTATGTTCATCTATGATGATGACTGTGCATTGGTTGATCGAATCGGGAGTTTCAATCTGTTTGTTTCTTTTCTTATTCCTTTCTTCCTGTGGATCTGGGTGTGGTTGTGAACATTACTCTTAAATGCGCCCATTCCATGTCTGGCTTATGTGTTTTAGCTGCCAAAAGTTTGTGAGCGTGCAATGATGTATTGTATGCTCGTCGTTCAATTTTTGGTTCATGTTCTGATTGGAACATGCTTCTTGTTCCGTCGGTGTTTACTTTGTTGTGTGAAATAATCATTTACGTGGTGCGTGAGACTGGAGGGATTGTGTGGAAAGCATATGTTGGAAGGATTTTCAGTTGTCACGTATCATATGTAACATATCATTTCAAGGCTGCAAACGTTAAACCCAGGACTTATGATGTAGCAGTGCTTGCATCCCTGTTAGCCTATAGATCAAGCTAGGGAGAAAGTACATTGTATAATAACTTCAGTTGTTTCCGTGGTGAGACAAAAGGAGTGAACCGGAAAATCAAAGATTTTCTTGGTGTGACTTCAGAAATCGAGCCCCCATATTTAACCAGAATCTATGACCATTATGTGTAATCTGAAAACCATCCCTTTTAATGATCACTGAGCCCAGAACGGATGTTCCATTATGCTTCTCAGTCTGAAATAACAGTGCAACCATATCCCTAAGGCTTGGAAACATTTGTAAGATCTGGACCTGGACCGCGTACAATACTAGCTTGAATTTAAAAACTATACCAACATTTTATAGTGAAATGGTTGCCTTTATAGTGAAATCATTTCAATCTGCAGGCTGTTAAATTTAAGTGCTTTTAAATGGCAGCAACATGCACACACTTGGGTTATCTGATATTACCCTATAATACGTTGGTACTTATAATTGACTATTAAAATATTTGTGTTATTGATCTTGATTATTCTCTTTGTATTGATTAACGGTTGTTGATCTAGGTCTTTGCCAATAAAATATAAATCTGCTATATATCTAATGGAGTCATCCTCTGGGGTTCATTTTTCTGGATTTCACATGAATGGTTCATCACAGAGGATTGCTGGGGCAGAGCAACCTACAACTTCAGCTACTGACATGTATAAACAACCTTTTGTCATAGGTGTGTTTTCCGGTGCTGCAAGCTGCCAATGTAGTTTTAATGGTCAGGGGACTTTATGGTGGCGCACCTACTTTGTCTAATAATATTAAATATCGTATTTTCTAACTTTAAGGAGTTGCCGGGGGAGCTGCATCTGGGAAGACTACGGTTTGTGATATGATTATTCAGCAACTTCATGACCAGCGAGTTGTACTTGTGACTCAGGTAATGAATTCTTCGTGAATATCCTTTACTATTTGTAACTCTATTGATCTTTTAGGGCAATAATATTCAGAAAGAACTTGATAGACTCAAGCTTTCACAACAAAATCTTGTTATTTTACTTACACTAATCTTTTCCCTAATTACTTTATTCATGTTATTGATAAATAAGTATTTACAGCACTTAATTTTAACCAACTGTTCATTCGAAGAACAAGAACAGCTAACAACACTTCCATACACCAATCTTCCCCCCCCCCCCAAAAAAAAAAACACAGTTGTCTTCATGGATTGGCAGCAATGGCTGAAGTAGGAAAAATCAATGAAAAATTATTCTTGTGCAACATGTAGTAACTCCTAGGTTGTATCTTGACTGTTTCTTCTGTTTCTTTTTTTGGCCAAGTATCTTGACCGTTTCTATTGAATGAGGATTTATCATTTTCAGGATGTAAATTATTATAGACTGGACATATGTGTTTCAAAATGTGGGCTGATGTTACTTATTATACTTGTAATTGAATCTTTACCATGATATGATTTAATAATGTTACAGGATTCCTTTTATCATAGTTTGACTGAAGAGGAACTTACAACAGTCCAAGACTATAACTTTGACCATCCTGGTCAGTAGGCTTCTATTCCTTAATCTATCATTATTTGCTACTTTACTTTTTAAATAATCGCATTACTTTGGTGTAAACCTTATTTGCTTTAATGTTTATTTATAGAACCAAAGAAATTACATATAGGATAATTGAAATTGATCAAGAATGTCCCTGTGTTTTCTAATCTAGAATGTCCCTGTGCAAAGTAAAGATCCACAATCTAATTATTTCTGAAAGAAAAATTAAAATAGATAAAAGAACTATATGATTACACAATGGGCTTAGCATTTGAGTTACAGTTTCATCCCTCTTCATAGAGGCTTAATCCCCCAATGGCTAGTCTCTAAATAAAGCTGTACGTCCCTCCTAGTTTAATAACTGCCATAACTACCTAATCGTATGCTAGTTACAATTATACATCAGATTGCTCTATTACGTTTCAAAATCCTAGGATTATTTCTAAAGCAAAATTGCTTAAATTATCAGATGCTTTTGATACTGAGAAATTATTACGGGTTATGGACAAGTTAAGGCATGGACAAGCTGTAGATATTCCAAACTATGACTCAAAGAGTTACAAGAGTGATTTGTCTCCAGCAAGAAGGGTATGTCTCTGACATTTTCTCTTTTGCTGTGCAGCGAACCCCCCCCCCAATGTTAGTCGGTTGCCTATTTTTGATCTGTTGGTACCATCCCCATGGAATTATGCTTTTTGCATGATAGTCAATGAACTGCAGAAACCTGACATGTTTCCTAATTTGATTCCATTTTGTTACATGCACGAAAAATACTTCTACCCAAGAGAGAGTCCTTTCTGCTGGCAACTGTGTTGCAAGAGTGCCCCACTGTTTTTCTTGTTAGAATGATTTGGCTTTTATTGCTAAGTCATGCAGTATTGTAGTGTACTCTCCAACAGAGGGAAACATTTTTTTTTTTGAAATAAAATTCCTGTTATTATCTTGTCATTTTATGTTGCATAATGTTTTTTTTGTTGCCAGGTGAATCCTTCAGATGTTATAATTTTGGAAGGAATTCTTATTTTCCATGATCCATGGGTTCGGGAGCTGATGAATATGAAGATATTTGTGGACACAGGTCCTTTATTATTACTGTTCCTTTTTAACTTGTAGAATATATAATATCTTGCATTTTTTCTGTAGATGCATCGTAATATCTAGGTTATCTCTTGTATGTTTCACCTTCTAGAACCCATGATACCATGTCAAAGGTTATTCTATATCCAAGCTTAACCTTCTCAGTGGAAGATCATAGCTAGTTTCATTATTATATGACATAAAACGAAGTTGTTTCCAAACTGATATGTTTTGTTGCAGTACTAAGTTAGTATGTTCTTCTCATTGTATAATGTTCAGTGCAGATGCTGATGTGCGTTTGGCTAGGAGAATTAGGCGTGATACTTGTGAGAAGGCTCGGGATATTGGCTTAGTGCTTGATCAGGTACCAAATATCATTGGTTGAACCAGTTGTACTGCCATGAACATATTTTGGTTATGTGCTACTCCTCATTTTTATAGAGGAAGACTGAAGCACACGTTCAATGATGTTATAGACATAAATCTTTTGGTTAATAATCTATTCAAAGATTTTTGTCTTTCATAGAACACAATAGCATCATGCAATCTGTGTAGCCGACTCCACCTAGTGGGATAAGGCTTTGTTACTGTTGTAATGCTGCTTATGTTTCCTGAATTGTAAGATTTTGTAAATTTAAGTCAGTCAGTGTTTTGCTGTGGATCAGTTTTAGTGCAAGCTTCTTCACTAGAAAACAATCCCTTTGTGTATTTTCTTGTGGAATTAAAGCCTTAAGGATGGAGTTTGTGCTTAAGAAAATAATAGCCAACCTTGTATATTCTTCTTTACATTTTACTTCTTCAATTTGACCAAATTTGATAGTAACATTTTTATAATACCTGATGCAGTATTCTAAATTTGTAAAGCCGGCTTTTGATGACTTTATTCTTCCAACAAAGAAATATGCTGATATCATTATACCCCGTGGAGGAGATAATCATGTTGCCATTGATTTGATCGTACAGCATATCCGAACGAAGCTCGGTCAGCATGATTTGTGTAAAATATATCCTAATTTATATGTCATTCAAACAACTTTTCAGGTACCTCAGTCTTGTTATTTATTGGCATTTTAATTATAGCTCCAAACCCTGTTTCGTCATAAAGGTTGAATCACCACGGTAATTTCTGTTCTGCAGATAAGGGGTATGCACACCCTGATTCGTGATTCTCAGACAATGAAACATGATTTTGTGTTTTATGCTGACCGTTTGATTCGTTTGGTATGTATACAGGTTCATTTGTTGTTTTCTCAATTTTGTGGTGGCGTGACATTTTCTTTATAGACAATTAGTCACGATTCCTGCACTTGACCAGGTTGTTGAAAATGGCCTGGGGCATCTTCCATTTACGGAAAAGCAAGTGATAACTCCAACTGGTAAGTTGTTCTTTTCAATTCTTGCTTGTAAAGGTGTTATGGCTATTTTCCATGCTTTGTTCGATGCAGCTGAAGTTAGTTGAATAGAAGTGTTGAATCCTGTAATGTGTATTGTCTGTGGCTTAGCGGTGCATCCTTCTCCCCTCTTTTACTTTTGATTGTGTTGGATGCACATGAAGGCTTATTGTTTATCAACTGCTGGCATATTATATGCTGGTTTTTTGAGGTGAAAACTGATTCTTTACCTTCAACTTGTTACTGCAGAGTCTGTATATACTGGCGTGGACTTTTGCAAGAGGTTATGTGGTGTCTCTGTTATCAGGAGGTACAAGTCTCTCTAGTCCCAAGTTGACATCACTGGGGCACTGAATTTTCAGATGTTGTCTTCCGTGCTTCCAATTCTGAAGAATAAACTTGAAGATATCCTCTCAGTTGTCCCAAAATATCTGAATAAATATAAGGAATAATATTTTGTCAATTTGGGTTCCCAAGTAACGAATTCTACAATTGAATACAGATCATTCAATTTCCTTTCAGCCCATGTCCTAATTCTTTAAAACGCACTTTGTTCTAACGTTGATTTAATTCCAGTGGAGAGAGTATGGAAAATGCTTTACGTGCATGCTGTAAAGGTATCAAGATTGGTAAAATTCTTATTCATAGAGAAGGCGACAATGGTCAACAGGTTTGTGCGCCTGCATGTGTACTTGGCTCATGCGTGTCTTTAATTTCATGATCACTGATGTCTCATCCTTTGATTATTGGATAGCTAATATATGAGAAGCTGCCCAACGATATCTCGGATAGACATGTGCTGCTATTGGATCCTATCCTAGGAACAGGTTTGTCATTCTCTTCGATCAGTTTAAATTTTCCTTGCTACATCAAAAGAGTGTAACAACTGTCCGTAGCAGCACTGCAACTAAGTTCTAGAACTCTTCATATTTGGTTTGTTCTTTTCCATTTTCATGAACTTTCAAATATTTTATTCTTTAGGTAATTCTGCTGTTCAAGCAATTTCTCTGCTTCTCAGAAAGGGTGTACCAGAGTCCAACATCATATTTCTCAACCTCATCTCAGTAAGTGACTGGGTCATAATTGATCTATTTCTCTCGCTTTGTTATGTTTTTTCAAAAAATATCTCTGGCCAGAATTTGCTTACATGTTCTTTTCTGGGCAGGCACCTCAAGGTGTTCATGTGGTGTGCAAAAATTTTCCAAGAATAAAAATTGTGACATCGGAGATTGATTTTGGTTTGAATGAAGATTTTCGTGTCGTACCCGGCATGGGTGAATTTGGGGACCGTTATTTTGGAACAGATGACGACGACGATGACCAACTAGTGGTGGCTAATTTACAAGAGTGACTCTCCGTGCAAAATCCGCAGGAGTTTTTGGATGATTGAAGCTCTGAGTTTCAGTTTTAAATCAATTTTGGCTCATGTTATTAAGATTTCTTTTACAGTTTCTTCCGGACCTTATATATATATATATATATATATAAATGAATGAATATATATATATGTATGTTTTTTAATTGAATATTGCTTTGGTTGGAGTTAAGGGCACCGCCGGAAAAAGTGACTTTTTGGTAGAAGTTATTTTAGAAAATGACTTCTGAATAGAAGTCAAAAGTAAAACGTGATTTATGTTTGGATAAGCGTTTGAAAAGTGACTTTTTTAAAAAGAAGAAACTGTTTGAATAAACTTTTGAAAAGGAGAAACTATTTGGATAAACTGTTTGGAATCTTATTAAATGCGACATTCATATATTTTATTTTAACTATTTGTGATAATTTTGATGGTAAAGATAATGATAAAAAAATAAAAATGAAGTAAATGAAAATATACGTAAATAAACTTTAAAAAAAAGGGAAATCCTTGATTAAAAAGATCAGATATGAAGGAGTGATTTGTGATGACAGAATTCCATGTTCTGCAAACAGAGGTGAATCTACCAAGAGACTTCGGAGG
>JANTPZ010123767.1:0-25039 GCA_025593235.1 Vachellia pachyceras | reverse complement strand
ATGTTATATGATAGCTAAGAACTCCTAAATGAATGATCAAATATGGTTCAAAAAGAATTAGGAGTTAGGGTTTCAAAAAAGATGAAGTTTGAAAATGAGAAGTTTGACTTTTTATCAAAGTGAAGTTGGTCAAACCCCTAACTTTGGCCTGTTCCAAAACAGGGTAAATGAACTCAAATTGACCTAACATTCTACAAAAAAAAAAAATAGTTGGCATTGTAAGGTTTAAAACAAGCCAAAGAACAGTGGATTTGGAGTTTTGTACAGAAAGTTATGATGTTCCAAATATTGAAGAAAATCACTGAAAAACCTGTGAAATAGAAAAATGACCAAATGAACAGTACTTTTTCACGAATTAAACTGTATCATTTGGGAAAGTAAATGAATCAATGAGTATTTTTCCCTTATAAAGGAACTTACAAGCTTCAAATAGAAACTGGAAGCACTCAATTTCGATTTTTCTACAATTAGTTATGAATTTTCAAAGTTGGCCCAAAATCTGTGAATAGTGACGTGAATAGTAACCTTAAACTTGAAATTTTTATTTTTCACTCTTTGGTTACTCTAAGTCACTAAAGGCCTAAAGGTGCTTCCAAATAGATATTTAATGAAGCTAAAGGTAAAGATTAAGGAGTGTCACAACCTACCCTTAGAGTTGGATTTTGAAGCTTACATTTTTCAATTTGAGCTATTATTCACTTTCTCTATCTAGAAGCTAGATCCTCTTCTTGACTTCAAGAACACAAACTCAAGAGGATTTTGTAAGATTAATGGTTATTTTGATGCTAGAAACTTGAAGACATTGGAGATTTTCTATGTAAGGTCATCTTTTCCTTTAATTTTGCACTTGATCTTCTTGGCTTGTTCTCTCTTCCTCTTACTTGTTCTTCACCAACAGTCTCTCTCTCCCCCCTTTCCCTCTTCACTAGTCGAAAATGAATGCCTTGGAGTGTTTTACCACTACTCAAGATGGTAGGTACATAAAGCGTATCTAGGATTTCTACCATTTTATCTTACATGTAACTTATCTTTGATTATATGTTTAGCTTCATATTCTTGATACAAAAAATATGAATATTACACCTATGATGTCTATGAGGTACTTGAATATGATAGAGTACTCAAGAGCTTTTAGATTGCATGTTGACAGAGTCTAAAAGTTTCACCTTTTAGAGAGAATGTTTTGTATATGCAGTCTACATAATCTTATCTTTAGAAAAAAGGGGATTTTCTAAATCACACATTAATTTTGTAGACTGTACTTTAGGATGTCGTCTAAAAATTAACAAGTACCTTCCTTTCTAAATTGCTCTTAGCTTGATCGCGTCCATGTGCAGTTTTGAAAAGCCATTTTTATGCGGTCTGAAAAGTCTTTTTCTGCACAGTGGCTTGTAGTTGAAGGAAACACTACTTTAGGATTGTTAAATTTCCTGTAGGGATCCGAATTAGAAGATTTGCATGGTGATTGTAACACCCCAAATTTTGAATCGAAATACTTAACGAAATTTTTGTCATGTATAAATAATGAGGATTTCCAACATTAATTCATTAAAACATAATCAATCCAGCTAAAATACACATTACTAATAACAATCTAAATATTCCCAAAATATCAGAGTAAATAGAAATAAAATGCAGAAGTCTTAGAGTCATGACAATTTAAAATTTATAACGTGTGTCAAGAGCACAAGAGAGCCATCAAGGCTCATTCCATAAGTGCCTTCCCTTGATGCCTACTAGAACAATCATATGAAAAATGTTAATAAAATGGGGTGAGATTCCACGTCCCAGTAACTACTGAAAGTTTCTGTCACACACAAACAGATGGCATATATTATAAACAATTTCATATATTTTTTATAATTATGTAACTGACAATCATGATCACAAATAAATCATAATAATGCAATATGTAACCACCCTTATATTATCATCCATCCTTATTTTGCTGACTAGAGCCATAGGCTAACACATAGTTCAACAGAAAATTATCCATGTAATTGGATTGTCTCAAGCTCACCAGTTTCTTAAGATACATCCGACCGAAGGTGTAGAGCTCAAGTCTGGACGATGTTTCCCTTCCTTTAAAGAAATCAAGGAGGTGTCACATGTCTCACAATTCCAATGCAATTCTTGCCTAAGGAAAAACACAAGTAAAGGGGCCCTCACAAATGACATCTACTATGCACCAAGTGATGGCTTATCACGTGATAAAAATCTCACCATACAAATTTCTTCTCCTCACTCCAACCCAATCACAATGCATCCACCATGACAATTATAAAATTTTTCATGCCAAACTATATAATGAAAACCTTAAATATTTATATCTATATAATTCAGTCCAAAAATGTATAAAATATAGTTCAATCACAATTTAGTTATATGAGATTCACAAGTATATGGAAGAAAATTCAGAGTTACCTACTACTCCTTAACTTACAGTCAAGCACACAAAAGTCACTCCAAAGTTCTCAATGAGAGTCTACAAAAAATCATACACAATAATTTCTATTAATAGACTAATTAACATATTCTAAAAGTTGCTCCAAATATAATTTAAATATATAAGACTACCCTTTACACCAAATATTAGTCAAATATATAAGTTGTCTTATTTATTCATATGAGACAATATTTTTTTTCTATAAGTTAAAATCTCTTTTTATAATTTTACATGTTGTTTAAAAGGAAGGAAATAATAATAAAAGTGGTTGTAGTAACAATAATTCTATTATTATAAATTTTCAATTTAGATAATATCAAGATAATGTATTGTTATTTTATTTTATTTTATTTTATTTAAAATATCAAAAAAATGCACGCACACAAACAATATATATACACATTTGGTACTAAGCAATTTGCTTGATGGGAAGTAATTTAATCTCATCAATCAATCACGTGTTTCAAACCTTGGCATTCCTTCTCTTTCGAACCAAAATATACACACACACACACACATTTATATACTCACACATATTCATATACTTACACACACACACACACATATCATTATATAAAAAAAATAGATAAACGAAAAATGATGAAAATGCACCCACCCACTCATAAACCTACAACACCCACACAACCACCCACTAGCACACAACACACTAGGCATCAACCTTTCCTTTCTTTTCTCCATTTTTTCTTTAACAACAGTGAAAAAATGCATTAGGCACACTGCTAAAGAAATGTTGTAAGGCTTTTGATGAACACACATATAACTATATATATGTTCAAATAAGGAAATAAATAATAAGACTTGAAATACACACAACCTCTGACGCTACACTGCAGCACCTACCTACATATCCTTCACGCATACACACACATATATTAAATGATAAAGTAAATAATGAAAGAAGACACCTCATATATAATAATACATATAATACTATTATATGTATAAATAGTACATGGGGTTATGTTTATATAGATTTTTTTAATGGATAAGACACATTGTTTGTGGCTTTGTTCCTAGGTGCACACACAGTTTTTCTAAACCAAGGAGACACCTATTTTGGTTTTGGAAAAACATGGTTGGGTTATGACTTTTGGGTGAGTGTGTGTGTTCATGTGACAAGAAAATCTCTTTTTTTTTTGGTTAAAGATCAATACAGCAGATACACACATTTTTTTCTTTTTTAATTACTTAATATCTTTAGCATACCTTAAGGGCTGTATGTAACAAGATAAAAAAAATAAAATTTAAAGTAAGCTATTAGGTCCATAGGGTTGATTTTTGTAAAGCACTAGGATATCATTACATGTATCAACTAGTTGGTTTAGGCTATCAGACGCATAGTAGAAGGCAAGCAAGTCAAGGCAATGGATGTTGCATTAAATGAGACTCTTTTAATTAATGGAAGAGAGGGGGAAAGGAAGTAAAAAACAAACACAGTTCAAAACTGCAGCATGAGCATAAGCACCTAGAGCATTGGTGGAAGCCAAAAAAAAGTTGACAAGATAAGATGAGCACAGAGTAAAACGATAATGAGTAGAAAAAAAAGAAAAATGAGAAACAAGAAGTAAGGCTAATAGGACATTTTTATTAGCATGACTGGAGAAGAAAAATGAAAGAGAGTAAGAGAGGAACCTAACACTGTAGTGACATTGTAGCTCGCCGTCACTGTAGCTGGGTTGGGTTTGGAGTGAAGGGAAGAAGGCCTTATATAAGAGTAGGTTAGGGTAAGGGTTCTCCTTGAATATAATAATATTATTTTTAAAAAATATAATAATAATGATGACACTAATAAAATAATATTAATAATAATATTAGTAATAGTTATTTATATTTTTTTACTTATTTTAATAATAGGACAAGTTTACACACCTATGTTTAAAATCCCTTTTATGATGGATCTCATTTTACATTTTTATTATTTTGTTTTCATAGAATAAATATTCAAAATTTTATACTTATTTTGAATTTTAATTTATTTTATTTTCTTTGACTAAATAAAATGTAAACAACAACTAACTATAAATCCTAAAAATATGGATGTTATAGTGATCAACTTGGACCCTACATCTTCTACATGCCTTTAGATCTTCAATGCAAACACCATTGTGGCAAGCTCTAAGGTGTGGGTTGGGTATTTTTTATGAAGCCTCAAATGTTTGGATGAAAAAGCCATTACTTTATTACCTCACCTCAATCATTCTAAGCCCCTTCAAGATTCAAAGAAATGTTAGTATACACTGTGTATGATCGAAGTGGGTCTGAAATGTTAAGAATGGGCGTTAAGGTAAACCTAAGTGGGTTTGAAATGGTAAGAATGTGTGTTGAAGTTAACCTCATCTTCAACTCCTAAAATGTCATCTACCTTACTTGGATATATGACAACACCCTTAGCCCCAAAGAAAGCATAGTGACAGGAGACAATGTAACACCTTACTTCTCTTTAACTTTATTAAAAACCAATAATAAACCACTTAAATGTCTTTGGAATGCTTGAAATGGCCAAACAAGTGAATTTAAAATTTTGTGATTGAGTTACTATTCACTGGGTAAGTTTCAGGTTTTTTGCCAACTTTGAATAAACATAATTAAATTTAGAAAATTCGAAATAAAGTGGTTCATATCTCTAATTGAAGCTATATAAGTTCTCTACAGACGAAAAATTTACAATTACCCAATATATGGACCATTTATTCCAGAACTTGTCATGAACTATCATTGTTTATTTGGTAATTTTTCAGTTTTCCAGATTTGTCTTCTAACTTTTTTTCGGTGAAAAGCAAATTTGTCTTCTAACTTTGAATAACAATATATAACCTTTTACCTACACATTCAAATTTAGCAAACGTTGGCTCTTTTAAAACCTTGGAATGTGTAGTATATTCCTGGAAAGTTTCATAGCAATTGGACTTCATTTACAATTTTTCTCTGCTACTCAAATTGGCCTTTTATCAAGGGCTTTGGACCCCTTTTAATGCTATCTTACATGCTCAAATTCATCTCTTGCATACAAATCCTCAAATTCAATACTGATGTAGCATGCTTGGCTATCTACACAGCACATTCTTCATGTCCTGTAGTGTAGGAGTTTATTTTACAATTATGCAAAAGTGCTCATAAATTACATAGTAAATTTGTATAACCATCTATTTAACTTAGCATGTGACATTCAACTTCAAACTTACCTTTATCCTCCTTTGCTTCTTGCTCTCACTCTTGGCCCTAGAAAGTATTGTTATGGAAGAATGAGATTCATTGAATCTCAATAGCAATTAATCTAACTAATACATTAATATGTATAACTATTATTGTGCATTATATGAAAGGCCATAAAAGTTAAATATGCATTATTAACCTTACACTTTTACTTTCTCAAATTTCCATGGCATGTTATCATCATCAAATGTGAAAAAAACTTGCATGTTTATATATCAATGAACAAAAATTAACATGACAAATGCACAATCACAATCAATAACAATATAAATGTAAAAATTAGAGAAATCGCTACCTTATTTGCTTAAACTCCCTTTATCTTTAAGAGCCTCCTTTTGCACTTCCAAAGTTTTCCCCTGAAAAAATACTCCTACACATTGCATGATAAAATTAGCATTAATCACAAGCTAATATCAACTGCCAAAACATGTTACAACTTGCTCAAACTTCTCTTGACACCTAAGGGCTTAAAAACCCTTATCTTTGCCAAAAATTGTTTCTAATTCTTACAAAATCCTTTTCTCACTTATACCCTACACAATTTTGCATTCTAAATTCAATGGAAGCATCAAAAATAAAAATCACACTCTTTCCTCCACTATTCTGCATCTGGCTAAAACATTCAAGAAGTAGGGAAAATGTGATTTTTCAACTTTTAGCTTCACATACATGCTTAAACACATTCCTAGACCATTTTCCATGATCATTCTTAGAAATTTATATCTCTTTCAAATGAAATGCTTTGATGATGTTCTTGGTGTCGATGAAACAGATTTTGAGTTTAGTTTCATATGAAATTGGTTTCACATCAGTCGGACTTATGCTTTAGAAGATATGATCAAAATATCAATCATATGTCGAGCTGAAAGTTAACAGAGAGACTGAAACTCAAGTTTGTGTTAGACATGATTAGTTTTGATGATGTCAAATATAAAAGAGCAAAAAGTTTTTATAACCTTATAGAATTACTACTATATTTGTGCATCCTTTTTAAATTGGAAGATGATATGGTTAAATAACTCAATTTGAATGTTAAAATGTTTCAGATAGATGTTTCATCATCATACATTGAGTTACCATTCATCTAAACTTCATTTGGATGCTCAAAACCTTTTATTGAAGATAAAAATTGAGTTTGATGAGTTTCTGGAGCCTTCTGAAGCTAAATGTGAAGTAAAGTGTCAAAACTCGAGTTTTGGGTCATCCAAAACTCGAGTTTCAACTTCTTAGTTTCAGAACTCGAGCTCTGGGTCATCAAAATTCAAGTTTCAACCTCTTGAACTCAAAACTCGAGTTTTAAAGTAATCAGAACTCGAGTTTCAACCTCTTTGTTTTCTGCCAGCTCGACATATGTCGGGCTTCTAAACTTCATCTCTAAAAATTGCTTTTATAAAACTCGAGTTTCAGATTTCCAAAAACTCAAGTTCCATAACTACTTCACAAAACTTGAATTGAAAACTGGAAGTTTTGACTTAGATTTTTAGAGAACTCAAGTCCTAATGTTTTCCAAACTCGAGTTCTATGTCTTGAAAAATTTTCTCGGTTCAAAAACTTGATGTTCAAACTCGAATCTTCACAGGAAGTTTTTCAAAACTTGAGTTCCTGATTTTCCAAACTCGAGTCTCAAGGATCTTTTCAACTGAATAGTTTGTCACTTGTTTTAGAACTCGAGTCCTCATTTTTCAAAACTGGAAGTTTTACTACATGACTTTCAAACTCAATGTTATAGAAATCGAGTTGTGACATGTTGAAAAGTCGAGTTGCATTTTTCTCTGACATGGCTTCTGACATAGCTACGCCTATCGTCTACAAAAGCTTTTCGTTTTCATGCTTACATATATTGAATTTCACTTGTTCTCATAAATGCATTTTATTTTTCATATTAAACAAGTATGGGCTTAACTAAGAATGTCTCCAGCACTTAGCATTAATGGTCATCAGTACAGTCTTTGCCATCGACAAATGAGACGTGCATTAATGGCACAACAACGAAAGTGAAAGTTGTGAGAAAGGTTAGAACCTTCTCTCTAACAGACTTTCAACTTCAAATGAACGAATAATTCAAAGAGCCTCGGTTATAAATGAAGAAGCTCTAAAGATGGAAGAATTAATGAAAAAGCTTGAGTGCACATACTATTTGTAATTACATCTTCTATCATTTTTGCTTGAAAAATTCTATGAGCTTCAATATTTGACTATCCACTCTTTCAAGAGAGTTTATCTTGTAAACTTTGTTGTATTCCTATGAAATATTCAAGGTTAGGACCTTGAATCAGTTGGGTTGAATTTGAGCTGAAAAACAGAGTGAGTGAGAATCTGTTTTAGTGTGTGTTGTAAGGGGAGTGAACCTCTCTGTAAAGGCCCGCGGCCTGGATTTTTATTGGATAGTGGATTGGAACTCTCAGAGGCGCTCTGAGGACTAGATGTAGGTTAGGAGAATCGAACCAATATAAATCGCTCGTGTCTATTTTCTCTCTGCTCTCTTTGATGATTTTGTTTCATTTCTGCGATTGAGTTTTAATTTCAAAAAGTGATCAATTCACCCCCTCTTGGTCAAATCCTACACTAACAGTTTGTTGATGCCTTGTTTTGATGATAACAAAATTATTGTTATTTTTTGCAGGAATTATGAAGTTGAAAATTGTTTTTTGAAAATTGAATCCTTGAGTTTGGTATGATATTGCTAGTTTTTCAAAGTTTTAAGTAATGCTTTCTAGAAATGCTCAAGCAGTAAGTTAAAAGCATTACCAGTGCTCGAGTGCTGGCACCTAATGCTCGAGCAAATGGATCTAAAAACATGCTTTCAGACAGTCTTGTTAAGCATTACTCGATCAGAAGCCAAGAGCATGCACAATGCTCAAGCACTACAACCTAGTGCTAGAGTGTTGAGAGCTTTTCCTTAGTACTGTCAATTAATGCTCCAGCAAAGACCTCAAGCAGAGCCAATGCTTGAGCATTATGTTGAGTATTGAAGGTTCCTCAACTGTGATGTTAGTGAATGCTGGGAGAATGGCTGGAAGCATTGTCAATGCTCGAGTATTAAGGCTTTCAAAACATGCATCTCTTAAATACTTTACAAAATGCTTGAGCAATTTTTAGAAGCACTTTCAGTGCTCAAGCATTAACATGGTTTGCTGTCAAAATCTTTCTTATGCTCCAGCACTGATTTAAAGCATTGAACGTTTCTTTGAAATATACATTATAATACTCGAGCATTGAATTCTTATGCTCGAGCACTACACTCTAACAACTAGAAGTATGACAGCTTCACTTACGCTCTACCAAATCTTTCCCTATTCGTACTAGACGTTTTTGAATTCTAATTGCTCTCATAAATGCAGGAACCTTGACTTATAGAATGAGGAATAAGAGCATACTCAATCTTGGAAAAAGCATTTAATGTTCATCTACCACCTTCTCCGTCGTTCATTCAAGCTGCATTGATTGCTTCCATAATGGTGAAGCAGATTGGTTAGTGATGGGAGTAACGGATATTAATTGAGTATAACGACTAATTTATTACTCCTTGGCTATGAAAGATCAAGCATTCAAGATAGAGATAGAAGACACACATTGTGAACAGCTTACGACATTCATTCACTGCATTCTCTAAAAATTCTTAAAAACATCCAATAAGCTTAAGTATTTGCTATCTACTCTTTAGAGAGAACTTATTCAGACATTCTTCATTATAAACCTGTGAGAAACTCAAGTTTGGGGCCTTAAGTCAGTTGGGGTAAGTTTGAGTTAGAAAATAGAGTATGAGATATTCTGTTTTAGTAAAACGTGTAAGGGGGAGTGATTTCTCGTTGTACAGGCTTGTGAGCCTTTTGTTATTATAGATAGTGGATTGAGAAATCTCAGAGTCGCTCTGAGGACTGGATGTAGGACAAGAGGACTGAACCAGGATAAATCTCTCGTGTTCATCTTCTCTCTTTGCTCAATTGGTGATTTTGTTTTAATTCTTTACATTGTGTTTTTAATTGTAAAAAGTGATCAATTCATCCCCTCTTAATAAAATCCTATGCTAAAGAGTTTTGACTCCAAGAGCTCGATACTCGAGTTTTGATAACCCAAAACTCGAGTTTTGACTCCAAGAGCTTGGAACTCAAGTTCTATAATTCAAAACTAGAGTTTTACTTCAAATTTTGCTTCAGTAAGCTCCATAAACTCATTAAACTCAAGGCTTTGAGATTGAACTCGAGTTTTATCTTCAAGAATCACTTTTATGCATCCAAATAAAGTTTAGATGAATGGTAACTCAATGTATGATAACATAACATCTATTTGAAACATTTAAACATACAAATATAGTTATTTAACCATATTACCCTCCAATTAAAAGAATGCACAAATATAGTAGTAAGTCAATATGCATTATAAAACTTTTTGCTCTTTTATATTTGACATTATAAAAACTAATCATATCTAACATTCTTTCCCCTTTTTGTAATAAAAAATCCTTTATGAAAATATGTATCTTGATTATCTCTCCCCCTATTTGACATCAGCAAAAAGTTTGAAATATTTAATTTGGTAAAAAATTAAATGTGTTGCTCTTCCTTTGAATGTCAATTAAGTTTCAAATAATTTGCAAATTTATTTAAGTTTCAAAAAAAGGAAGCTTTTCATGAGAACACGTTTGAAATAGATTTCTGAGGTTTAAAATTTGAAAGGAGGATTTAGAAACTGAAATGAGCAATTGAAAATAGATAAATTTGCAAAGATCTCTTTTACCCTTAATAGAAACCAGAGATGTTAAAACATTCTTGTAAGATAAAGAGGGGGTTTAGAAATGCTAATTTGATTTGGCAAATTGATGATTAATCTTTGAAGTCTATTTCCATTCTCTCTTATTGTTTCCAACATTCCTGTGTTATCTATGCAGCTTGGATGATTACTCATGTTATTTTCAAGATTCTTCCATCGAGTTGAGCTTTCATCCATATTGGCATAGGTGATGTTAATTTGAAGGAAGTTCCCAATAAAGCTATGAGCAAGCATCAACAATATGAGTCCGATGAATAACTTTCAATTCTCATATCATAATGTCAAACTCATTCTTGCAAGGAGATTGGTTAGAACAAACAAGTATGAGATATTCATTTCAACAAAAAGGTGTTCAAATAATAATGAACAGGAGAAGAAAAAGAAATAATAACATACCATCAAAACTAATAGGTTGAAAAAATGAATGAATGAGCTAACATGATTTTATGTAAATATGAGAGATGAGCTTTCGAAATGTAAAGCACAAGTGAATGTGAAGCTTGTCACATCCCTTTTTGTTGGCGCAGCTATTCTAAGCATGTGAAGCTTGTTTTTATTAAATAATTTTATTTACTAATTTCTTTGAACTGACATTTCTAAAAAATTTTGAACTTTTTCAAATAAATTTTCTATAATGTTATTTTCCCCTATAAATCCAAAGTGTCAGGTTTGACCCTAGATCATTATTCTTTATCGCAGTTTGAAAATAGATTTTCTTTCAAAAACTGTTCTTTAAATTCATCTACTTACGATATCCCAAATGCTTCTACTCGTTATTCATTGAGAATAACATTTACTTGTCTATATACCTTTAGTCTCATATTATTGTATACATAATTTATATAATAAAATATCCATAACCATTTAAACTATCCATGCTTATAACAAAATTAAAGCTTAAACTTCTAATTAACCAAACTATATGTAAAGGGCTCTTCCATCTCCATTCTATGCTTCACTTGTCACCAATTCCTTGGCTTTTGAGCTACCCGCCTCTGCTGTATTTTGTTGAATGGGAGGGTGAGATTTGAAAATCCCCGTAGAAACCACAGTTTATCATATAGTTATATATAAAATTCACAATCATGTAAAATAACCACATGTTCATACGACATATACGGCAATAATACACATCATGATGTCCCTCCTCAACATCATACGGCATATACGATATTAGTGCACATCATGAGGTCACACCTCAACATCATACGTCAATAATTTACGGCATGAAATTTCATCTTAAATCATACGGCAATAATTTACAGCACATCACATGGCACATATAATCATGTAGAATTTAATACATAAGAATAAGATAAAAAGGGTTTCTACCTGTTTCCCTTGCTTCACCTTTACCTCCCTTGGTACCCCCTTTTCCGGTCTTCCTCGGGTTGCTCAAACAAATGTTAAATCCTAAAAATATATACGTATAATATTTCGTTAATTATATGCTTATCCAACTTTATATTTCTCATCTTTCTCTCCTGATCTCATTTCTAACCCTTTACACTTTTTATTTTCTTTTCTTGACTTTTGAATTATTTTTCAATAATTTTGAAAAATAATATCTTATTCCATAAAATTCTCAAATAAATGCTCAAAAGTTACAACTTAAGCAACTTTTCACATTTTCCATATTTCAATAACAGACCAACATGCACAACACATGAACCAACTTACATATTTATACATACCCATATGCATAAATATGCATAAAATTTTACACCAATATATGCATGTGTATATATATAATCTTACTTTTAAAAATTATCTTGAATGTCCTATAGACATTTTAAAACCTTCAAAGAAAAACTTCTTAATACCTTAATTATTTTCTACAAACAATACCTTCCAAAGATTGACACATGCCTATATACTTAGCTCCATATTTCAAACCATTGAAAATTATCTATTAAATTTCCTTTTTATTATTGTAGACTTGTACTTCCAAAACTCAAACTTCTTAAAATACTAACTTCTAAAATTTTCTCTAAACATCATAAGATTACTACCATTATGAAGATAAACATATATAGAACAAATTTTATAAAAGTATTCTATGGATAGGGAAACATTTTTGTTACCTAAATTATCTTCAACAAAATGCCTCAGAGACGCACTCCTTCCTCCCCTCTGCAACCCATATGGCTAGAGGAATAAAGGTTGAGGTATTTATAATGCCTCAACCTTGATTGCATCTCTCATACGCTTGCTTCCCTTCCTTCTTTTCTTTCTCTCTTTCTTTTAATTTTTTTCCACTCTTTGTTGACAGTTTAGTTCAACCCTTTTTGACTTCTGCATGCTCTCTCACGCTTGCTTCCTTTACTTCTTTTCTACTTCCTACCACACTACCTTTTTCCTTTCATTTTCCACACCTCATTGAATGATGTTTGAAAATTTCTCCTCAACCTCTTTTCCTTTGTTTTTTTCCAACTCCTTTTTCCTCATTTTCCACTTCGTATTAGACTTGTCCCCTCCATTCCTTCCAATACCTCATTTAATAAGGTTTGAAAATTCTTCTCATTCTCCAAGTTTTTCAAAGATCATAAATGAGGTGTGACAAAATTTTCCTCTTCTTCCATTCTTTCCAAGACCATTAATGCATTAGAAAATTTATCATCCCTTTCCATTTTTTCCAATTCCATTAATGGGGTGTGAGAAAACATTGATGAGAGCAATTTTAAGGAGCATAAGGACCATTTGAAAAGAAAGTTTGCTCAAGTTAATGAACTCATGCACATACGTCTAATTAGAGAGAGCAAACATGATCACATTTATGAATTGATGATTAATGAATGAGATCATGTTTTCCAAGAATGATCACGTAATGGTTTTCAAAATCTCATATGTTTGCTTCAAATCATAATGGATAAATGAAGTTGAGATTTTGAGTAAATTTGAAACTCGTTTTCTAAACATGATGGAGAATTTTCTAGGAGCAAAAGTCATATGGTTAATATATTGGCCAAAAGGGCCTAATCAAAATTAATGTAAGCATAATGACTTGCTATTAATCTTGGCATCGGGAACATTTAAGTGAATAACATGAGTGAAATACTCATATTATTCTGAAAAGATAATCAATTGTCATTGTAATTGAGCAACAAAAAGAGTACAAGTATGTATGAATATTGAGGCACAAACTCATTGTCCAAATGACTTGAGTTCACACAAATCACAAGTTATTCATTTACAATGATTAATGCATTATCATTTAGTGCATCAATGAACACTTTTGATACTGAGAATAACCCATCCAACTTAATATTTATACATTAGGCATAAGGCTCAAATGCAGTGAACTCTTTTCTAGAAAGCAAAATATAAATATTTTTTAAAATATGGGTATGTTGTGTTAAAACTTGAATTCGAATTGTGCATTTGAAAATTCAAGCAAGTAGAAGGATTATGCACAATTTTCACTTTAAATCGAGTTATCAATTTGAAAAATATTTTGAAAAACATAAGGAATGGATTGCTATTTCAGCTTCAACAAGGTATATGCTTATTTTCATATAGTCATAGACTTGATAAGCTTTTTCTCATCCTATAAAACTATATAAACCCTTTTCTTTATCCAATTTCACTGGGATCCATTCATGATTAGCTTGTAGAAATAATAACAAAATTAAAAGGCTTAACACAATAAATCAATCATGACTTTATGCATAGAAAAGCATTTCCATTTCAATTCATCACGTATGTACAAAGATAAAATGATGAACTATTGAACATTGAAATCTCTATAACAAGTCTTAGATAAAGATATCAAACATGAAGTTTTTCACGCATTAAATTCTTTTTAAAAATAGAGATGAACTTGAAACTCATGGATTACTTGTTAGATATAAGAATTCTTTATAAAAATATTTTTGAGGAATGAGACTCGAGTTTTGGAAACACTGAACTTGAGTTTTGCATAACTTTGAATGACAAATCGAGTTTGAAGAACAAGTTTTGTGTCTGTGTAGAACTTGGCACACGAAACTGAGTTCTAAGAGTCACAACTCAAGTTTTAGACAACATCCTTCTGAAACTCGAGTTTTTCTTGAAAGTTTTTGAACTGAAAACATGGTAAGCATTGCAAAACTCGAGTTTTACATATCCATAACTCAAGTTTTGTAAAACTCCTTTTATAAACTCGAGTTTTATCTCAAATTTTGAAATCAAAGCACAAAACTCGAGTTTTCCAAGATAGAACTCAATTTTTTACTAAATGTATTGCGTAAAAACTCCATTCAGATCATGAAACTCGAGTTTTGAGGCATGTAACTCAAGTTTTACTTCATAGTTTGAACTTGCATCAGGTTATGGTCTAGATTTTAACATATAGTTCAACTTGCAATAGCCATACTCTCTCAATTCAGCTTCAAACTTTGCAAATAATATATCAATAGAAAGATCTTAAGTCTTCTGTGAAATGAAACAAGAATAAGTCCTAAAGTTATTATATAAAGAAAGATATGATAGCTACAATAAGCAAAGGTTAGTGATAAATCGTTCGATCTAACCACCATGTTTAGAAATTTATATCTCCTTCAAATGAAATGCTTTGATGATGTTCTTGGTATCTATGAAATGGATTTTGAGTCTAGTTTCATATGAAATTGGTTTCACATCAATCGAATTCATGGTTTTGAAGATATAATAAAAAAACTAAACATATGTCAAACTTAAAGTTAACAGAAAGGTCGAAACTTGAGTTTTGATAACCCAAAACTCAAGTTTTGATTCCAAGTGTAAAACCCTTCCTTTAATCCCGATAGCTTAATTCTTTATCAAGATACCAATCAAGGTAAAATCGATATTTAGTAATTTACTTCAATCTACCATGATTGTAGAGTTCTCGCTTACAGCTAAAATTGTAATATTGTATTCTAAAACTCCCAAAATAAGCTGGAAGACATAGTTTACAAAACAAGTCCTACATATGACAATACACAATTATCAATACATAAGTAACAAAAGAGCCTATATGGAGATATATTAGGATATCTAAGCCTCAGAAACTCTCCCCGATATTTCGGTACGGGAACTATCACCTGAAAGATGTTAAATTGATAGAATGAGAGAAAATTCTTAATAACCAGCAATCCATCTCATTGGGCATACAAGTAAGTGCCCATGAGGTATTAAGTGAGATAATTTCAATAAAATATCACATGATTATCATATAAATATTCTCACACATTTTTATTAATGCACAATATCATGGTTCCATGCTTCTCCATCATAAATTTGTATAGGAAATCATTACATATAGATTTATTATTTTTCTTTTCTGTTTTCTCTTATTCCTCCCCAGCCTTATTTCCTGTGATTGAACCCATGGGCTAGTACTATCCCACGTGACTAGTAGTACAATTCAACGAGCTCAGCTGTAAGTGATGTGGACTGACCAAGTATAATAGAGCAACATACCGGACTCTGGGTTGCCCCTTTCACATCACAGGGGTGTCCCTCATCATAACAGGCATATGATCATCCAGTATTTAACACGGAAGTTCTCCAACCTTATTTCCTCTTTAAGCATGCTAGATATTCACCCCCTTATCCTCCTTGAATAACCTCCCATCAAATCACATCCACCACCTCCCTCTTATATCAATTTGATAATATAGCATAACGATTATCACATATCATCATCAATTTGCAAATTGTTGTGGCAATTTCCAATCTCATAAATCCAAAATTTTGCTAATCATTTATTCATAAAAATATATCCCACAAGACAATTTACAAACATGTTCCACAGATTATACATAACTAATAACAATTTATAATTACAGCACTCACAAACATATCATAAGTATGCACAACAAGAGGAGAGTGGTTACTTAGCACCCAAAGGAAATATTATAACGATAATAAGCACGTGCCCAACACCGACAGTTCTACAATTTAGTCTACACAGTTAAATAGTATCACATATTAGTTTATTTCTTTACTACTTTTCTCACATGTTTTAATATTTTTAAGATCCCAAAATATTTACAAATATACTCAAACATCTTAATCTCTTGAAAATATCTAAATAAACTATTTAACCCGTAAAATTTGCTATTACCCCCAATATCTTTTAATAAAATATTTAACTTAAATCAAAATATTAAAACTTTTTACAAAGATCAATTTCTAAAATGCCTCAGATATCCAATGTGTTAGTGTAGGATTTGACCAAGAGGGGGTGAATTGGTCACGTTTAAAAATTAAAACGTAAATCACAGAAATTAAAATGAAGTCGCCGAGAGTGCAGAGGAATAATGGACATGACAATTGATCCTGGTTCGGTCCTCTCTGACCTATGTCCAGTCCTCAGAGCTCCTCTGAGATTTGCAATCCACTAAAAGCAATCAACCAGGCTTCACAAGCCTTTACAATCAAGGAATCACACTTCCCCTCACTATTCGCAAGATACAATAGACCTTCGCTCTTTGTTTTTCAACAAACTCACATCCCAATAAACTCAAATCCCCGACCTTGAGTTTCTCAATGAATACAAGAAAGAATCATAAGTTTAAACTCTCAAAAGAGTATATATGCTAATCACTGAAGCTCATAGTGTTTTTTGTATGTTACAGAAGACAGAAGATAGAAAGCGTATGAATAATAGCGATGTTGATCGTCGTCTCTTTTCGTCTTCAATGCTTCTCTATTTATAGTTGAAGTCTTTCAGTTTGTCCGTTAGAGAAGGCCAAATGTCCGTTACTCAGATTGAGTAGCCGTTGTGACTGATTGGTGCGTGCATTGAATGCGGTAATAAATGCATTCGTTTGACGTCGGGGGAGTCTAAAAAGCTTCTGATTACTTCTCGTTTGTTGGAGAACTTCAGCAGACGAGCCTTTTCCTGTCTCATAGGTTAGTAACCGTGCATTTATGGTGGCAGGTAAGTTTTTAAAAACTTTGACAGGAATAAGGAAGGATTTGGTAAAAGTGAGGCTCAGTGTCAGAAGTTGTTGTCAGATAAAGTTAGGACTCGAGTTGAAGGATATCATGACTCGAGTTCTATCTCATGGGATTACAACAATTTGAAATGTTATGTGATAAAACTTCAAGTTTTCAAAGTGCCTGACTCGAGTTAAGAAAACTTTAATTTGGAAACTCGAGTTTATAATAAAAGTTTCATAATGTAGTTTTAAAAACTTTTATTTGGAAACGTGAGTTTAGAATGCAAGTTATGAAACCATGTTGTGAAACTTGAGTTTTGAAAAGTGTGTAACTCAAGTTGTTGAAACTTTAATGCTATAACTCGAGTTTATATTGAAAGTTTTTGAAAACCAATTCTGGAACTTGAGTTATATGCTTCTGGAACTAGAGTTTTAATGAAGCAAAATCTTCCTCAGTAGTTCAAGGGCACGAAACTTGAGTTCTACATACCTGGAACTCGAGTTGTCACAACTTGAAGTTGGAAACTCAAGTTGTCCTAGAAAGTTTTGGGAAACTCGAGTTCTTTAGGACTGCAACTTGAGTTCTAGCTATAAGGTTCCTAGAAAATAGATTTTTAGGCATGCAACTCAAGTTCAAAATGGGGTGTAACTTGAGTCATCACAACTTGAAGCTGAAAACTCGAGTTATCCTTGAAAGGTTTGGGAAACTCGAGTTTTGCAATTCACTAACTCGAGTTCTACCACATGTAATTCCTTAGCCAAAAGATTTTAGGCATGAAACTCAAGTTTTAAGAATATCAAACTTGAGTCTTTGAACTATAAAACTCATTTTTAAAATTTCAAAAACTATTTTCGAATCTTGCCTTATAATCTTTGAATTAAAACTTTGTTATCATCAAAACAAGGTATCAACACAATGAATAAGTACAACCATATAGAAAATGATTATAAAAGTATATATATATATATATTATTATATAGTCTTCTATAAATAAAATTCCAACAACACAAAAATTTAGAATAACTTCATAAAAGAACTATATTGGAAATAAGTCATTTTACTTACCTAAATACCGAAAACATAACCTTGTTGTTAGAAAACTCCCTTGAAGCTCCATTTTCTTTCTCTCTCCCTTCTATTTCTCTCTCTTCCCTCCGTTTCTCTCTTCCCGGTGCTTTGTGTGTGTATTATGTTTTGAGGATTGGGGTGGGGAGGGGTATATATAATACCCCTCCATCGCCACAACACCAAACACGTGGTGTTGTCTCATTTTTTTAATCAAACAGATAGAAGGCGGTGGAATACTTAAGAAAGAGAAAAAGGGAAAATCACAACAAAGGCCCCCCAAGTTTCATAAAATTACAATACAACCCATTTTTTTAATCTTAAAAATTTAAGATATTACACCAAGAGCTTGAAACTCGAGTTCTATAATTCAAAACTCAAGTTTTACTTCAAGTTTTGCTTCAGGAAGTTCCAGAAACTCTTCAAACTCAAGTTTTATCTTCAAGAATCATTTTTTTGAATCTAAATAAAGTTTAGATGAATGGTAACTCAATGTATGATAACATAACATCTATTTGAAACATTTTAACATTTATATTGAGTTATTTAACCACATCATCCTCCAATTAAAAGAATGCACAAATATAGTAGTAAGTCAATATGCATTATAAGCACTTTTTGCTCTTTTATATTTAATATAATTAAAACTAATCATATCTAACAAATTACATGGCAAAATAACAACTTTACCTTGAGTTTTGATGGATTTTGCTCTCTACTTGCTCCCTCCTCTTCATTTTCGTGTTCTCCTTCCATTCCTCTCATTTTGGACTACCTTGCTGCTCTTGGGTGTCTTAAGAAGTTTCTTTAACACTTTAAAAAAAAAATATATAAACTTTTAATTTGTTAAAGCACCCTTTAGCCTTGCCATATTTACAAGATGTGTTGTCGAAATCTTAGCACTTGACTTTGACTACCTTCCAAGTGGAAAAATCTTAAGTACGTGGATTATGATCATGCCATGTTGTCAAATCTAGGCAATTCATCTATTTCTTGACTTCTTCTAGAAGCTTTCTTAAAAAAAAAGCACTTCATTAATTTCGGGACCCGATTGGATGGATAAAGTAACTTTACTCTGAGTTCCACATGGTGAAAATATCTTTCACACCTTTCCATACTACCATAAATGAATGACATGTGGCATAATTTGAGCTACGTAAGTTACTTTACACGAATAAAGTTAATTTAACTATCCGTAATGTTACCTTATCAGGTTGGAATTACTTTTTCAGAATCCTCTACTCACTTGACCTGTCTAGGGTCATCAAAAAATTTTCAAAATTCATGAGATATCTCTATGATTTTTCTTTCCCCATTCTACTTCCAGAATTGCCCGTAATTAATTTTCAAAGAAACCCATTTTCAGGGTTTTTTGGACCTTATCTTTTCTATCGAGGAAACTACTTTTAACTTTCTCTTGGGAATAATTTTTTAAATATTAAAATTTCTGAGCTATATTATCCCTTACTCTGATATATGATATTTAAGGCCTATGGATATTTTAAATAACTAAATTTAATTAATTGTTTATTAAATATCTAAATATTAAATAATCTTTAAAATTCCCACAAAGGTTATTCTAGCCTTTCTGATAAGAACCAAGCCCCAATTATGGATCAGTGGATTTTTCTCTATCTTTTGGACTCTGTAAAATTGTCCCTATCGGTGGAACTCCAAATTTAACTTGAAAATCGAATAAGAATTGGCACTCATTCGAATAAGAATTGATTTCTTCATTTCAAAATGATGTATCTCCTCGGTTTGAACTTCAAATTTAATGAATGACCTATGGTTGGAAAACTCTTTGAGTCTACTTTCAAATAAAACATGTTTCACACCCATTGGATATTTGGGTTGAGAGATATCATCAAAAAACATAATATGTATTATGAATAGGTTTATTCCTAATATATGTTTGGTTTTTTTAATTATATCTCTTAAACCACATGTTTAATTGATTTCAAACTCTTTCATTTGAAAGTAGACACAAAGGAATTTCCAATGATAGGTAATTTGTCAAATTTGGAGTTCAAATGAAGAAGTTACAGCATTTTGAAGTTAGACTTTATAAACCCTTTATTTTTGTGAACCTAAAACTCATTCCAATGAGTCTCGACTTTCTAAACCGTTGTATGAAAGGTTTAGAAACCATTCTTTCTATACCGTAGCTAGAAGCTACGGTTTAGAAAGGTTGCTTTCTAAACCGAAGCTTCTAGCTACATTTTAGAAAGCATGGTTTCTAACAGTTTTAAGTATAAACTTCAAAACGCTATAACTTCTTCATTTCGACTCCAAATTTAACAAATGACCTATCGTTGGAAAGTTCTTTGAGTCTAATTTCAAATGAGATAAGTTTCACAACCATTGTATATTTGGATTGAGAGATATAATAAAAAACTTAACATATATTAGGAATAGGTTTATTCCTGATTTTTGGTTTTTGATGATATCTCTTAAGTCACACATCTAATTGATTTCAAACCTATTTAATTTGAAAGCAGACTCAGGGCTTTCTAACTATAGGTCATTTGCCAAATTAGGAGTTCAAATGAAGAAGTGACAGCATTTTGAAGTTAGACTTTATAAAGCGTTTATTTTCGTAAACCTAAAACCCATTCGAATTAACCTAAAACTCATTCCAATGAGTCTCGGCTTTCTACACCATTTTATGAACGTTTTAGAAAGGTTTCTTTCTAAACCGTAGCTAGAAGCTTCGGTTTAAAATTTAAACCAAAGCTTCTAGCTACAATTTAGAAAGCATGGTTTCTAACAGTTTTAAGTATAAACTTCAAAATGGTGTAACCTCTTTGTTTCAACTCCAAATTTAACAAATGCCTATCGTTGGAAAGATATTTTAGTCTACTTTAAATTGAGATATGTTTCACAACTATTGGATATTTTATTTTAGAGATATCATCAAACAACTGAACATATATCAGGAATACATTTATTTCTGATATATGTTTGGTTTTTTGATGATATCTCTTAAACCACAAATCTAATTGATTTCAAACCTCTATCATTTAAAAGTAGACTCAAAGAGAATTCCAAAGATAGGTCATTTGACAAATTTGAAGATGAAACGAAGAAGTTACAACTATTTGAAGTTAACTTGATACTTAATTTAGATGCTCATTTGAATGAATGATTTTGTTATTCAAATAACTAGCATGTACTCTCCCGCGCGATGCGCGGGGAGCATATTTTCATGGCATTGATCACATTACCCAAACTTTTTTTCATAAAATGACAACAATACATCATATGTTTTTCACTGTTAGATAATGCTTGTAAATTCCTAAGTATCTTATTTAAAGTTATAGAGATTATAGGTCTCTTACACTCATTTTAATATCATGCATAGCTATTTAAAATCTATCCTTCAAAAGCTAAGGATGGTATATTCCTGTTTGTGCAAGGAGATCTTTGATATACAGGCAGCTCCCCCTATCATATGCTTGATGATTAGGTAGAAAACAAACTTTTGCACTTCTACAAAGGAGTGAATGAGTACTAATTAGCTCTAAGAGTTGAATTGTTACTAACATGCTAGATAATGGAAAAGAGAGAAAAGGAGGGGAATAGAGGCTACAAAATGATTGAGTTATATATAACTGATATGAAAGTAACCTTGAGATATTTTTCAAGTTCCTGAATTTTACTTTGAAGCTCCAAAAGTGAAAGGGGATATTTATTATGTATAGATATAAAAGGTCTAAACTTCTGATATACAGTAAATTTTTGGGCATATGTATAGAGAATTGATAGATAAAGTAATCGGGTTTAAGGTTTCACATAAAATTTCAACCATTAATAAAACAACCTTTATCAAAACAATTATAGACACCTTTGTTAAAAGAAGAAAAAAGTCCAAAAGGATTTGGGGCTTTCAGATATTTGATCCATACTTCCTAATATGCTTCAACTTCAAATGGCAAAACGTGAACAAAAGGTAAAATAAAAAATGATTTGGGAAACTAAAGGTAAAATGAAAAATGATTTGGGAAACTAACTAATCTTTCAGGAGCTAATTCTTTTCACAGGTACTAAAGAGATGCATATTTCGGTGTTTAGTGAATTAGTTCTCACTTCTCAGTCAATTTTAGCTTCCAATTATAACATGCGAGGACATTAAGGTCAACAAAGTTATTGGATCTGAATGATCTCAAGGACTTATTGTACATGTTAGCTTGGCTCTAAGTTTACACAATAGCACAAGGTGAGCACTAACTTCAAAAGAAGAAGCAAATCTTTTTGTATGAAACAGAAGAGAATTGTTTTCTGATAAAGTTCCCAACATACAATCTAAAAAAAAAACTGGTTTTGTCACCATTGGCAGAAGTGAAATCTAAGTCAACAAAGCCATTGGAATATCATTGTCTCATACAGAACAGCATAAGATGAACACTAACTGTTGTACAGAAGTTGCAAATCCTTTGGCATGCAACACAAGCAAAATGAATACTGATAGAGGTTCTTCGTCTACCCATACATTTTGCTTCATCTACACCCACCCTGGTTTCCCAATATTGTAACAAATCTCTAAAGCCAATTATACAAATTGGCCAGCAAAAAAGAAAAGAAAAACTCTACAACAATTTAGAAGAGGAAAATAAGGGAAAAAATGTATGCAACAAGAAACATGAATTAACAAATTCACCCACTGGCCTTAGGCAGCTCAGAAGCGGAGATCAACATTCTTCTATCGGGCAGCATGCAAATGATCGCCAAGCCATTCTTCAAGCAGGTTCCACCAGCTACCTTGTTGGAAAACTTTTCACAAACGATCTCTTTCATGTCAAGTTTCCAATACTGAATAAAATACCAGCAGCTACTTTGTCAATGATCTTATGTCTCATAACCTTCTTCAACAGTGGGAAGACCGCCTTCTTGAATAAATGATGGGCTAAGAAACTTAGCAACAAAAGCCCACAATTTATACACATACTCAAAATTAGTCAGAAAACCAAGTGATGCTGTAACCACTTCAACCCGCACAAAGCCACCTTTCCCCCTTTTTCCATCCCGACGACCATTTTCCATTGGCCTGCTAAGAAATGTCTCTTCAAGATTAAAAAGCCCATGATGATTTCTTGAGTTATCAAGAATCCATATATGATTGGGGATACCAATACCAAGTGAGATCCCTTCTTTTTCAGCCAGCTTTTGAACAATCTCAGGATTAATTAGTCCCCGGTTTCGATCCCTGATATTAAAAGCCACAGCACCACCTCTTTCCTATATAATTTTTGGTCCATAGACGTGGACAAGGTTTGCTTTATTTTCCCTGTTAAGACCTGGCAACTTTAGTTGCAACAAAGAGGTGACAAGCCAATTTATCAAAACCCAAAGTCTAAGTGTGGTTTTATTGAGGCCAAGCATATTAACATGATCCAAATGCCGGCATATTATATTTGGTTCCCTCCTCCCCCAATCCTGTTCATCACCATATTCTCCATCACTTGTGTACTCTTCATCATCGTATAAGCTAAACCAAAATTAGTTGAGTTGAAGCTATCAAGAAAAGATTTTATGCAGTTGCTTGAACATATTATACAAGAAGCTCCCACAAGAAAGTGATAACAGTGAGTGAGAAAACAAAGAATGATGGTAATATCATGTGAAGGCATTTCCGCAATACAATGCCTCAAGCATTTAGTGTAAGTGAGCCAAAAATTATATTACTCATTTATATTAATCAAAGGCACATACACTCAAGCAACTATGTAATTCAAAATAAAATTCATAGTGCAGTTGTACCTTTTGAAAAGCTCTCCTGCATCATGTCTAAGCTGGCGTGGAAGGCACAGACTTCAACAATTCATGCTAGGCATAATGAACTCTTCTACTCCTTGCTTGTATCTGGTCATCTGCACAGAAGTACGCAAATTACTAAACGAAAAGCCAAAAAGGAAAACAGCATCATTACTGGAGGGGAAATAGAGACTAAAAAGGAAAGCAAAATAACAATAATAAATAGGGTAACCTGAGGAGTTGGATTTAAGATGAAGATCTTAATCACATCTTTTGCACAAACATAACACACAAATAGCATACAATTGTACTACAAATCACTGTTTCAATAATTTCATAAAAGCATTTTGATCTATTACAACTAAAGAAAGCAAATGTTCCCATTGATCTCAAATATATAGCATTTTATGCAGAAAATGCAAGTCTCAGTTTAAAAATAAAAAAAAAATCTTTGAAAGACTTGGTTACATATGATTGCTTGTTGTGTACTGATAAATGAAAGAAATGAAAGATTCCAAAAGGAGGAAGCCATGTTACAGAAAGTGCCACAAAAAACCATAACACTGGGAAAGAAAACCAAGAATAAATGAGCAATATTGGCAGCATAAGTTTACAAAAATGAACAAATAGATTAGAATTGCCAAAGATGCAAAAGTTATGATTCCCAAGCTGATATTAGAATAGCCAAAGATGCAACATGGTTGGAAATGCCAAACAATTAGTTTGGACATCTTACTTAAAACATGAAAAATGCCATCTACTGTTCGTATGTGAGATAACAAACTATTGCCCAATCCTTGCCCTTGATGGGCACCTTGAACCAATCCAGCTATATCATGGATTTCTAAGAAAGCTGAGACCTGTATGAAAACATAGAGGACA
>JANTPZ010123766.1:0-11076 GCA_025593235.1 Vachellia pachyceras | reverse complement strand
CTAACTCTTCCATATCAAATGGAAAATTGGACAGCATCTCCCCATATTCTCATGATTTTCCAAAATTTACAAAAGTCACAACAAGACTCAAACAACATCAATATTATCATCAACATGCTTCTTTCAACAAGAGGAAGCATTTGCAACCAACAATTGGCTTTAAATCCCTCTCTTTCTCACTTTTCTCTCAAGAACCCTAGGTTTTGAAACTTGAAAAAGAGAGGCCAAATCAGATTTTTGATCCATTGAAGAGGAAGAGGAAGTTGCAAGGAAGAGATTGATATATATCACAAGGTGTTTCTCTTACTTACCTTGAGTTTCTCTTCAATTTTTCTCTTCTTCCTCCTTGAACAATGGCGTCACTTTTCTCTTCTCTTGGGGCTGCTGGTCTGATCGTGAAATGGCTGAAGGAAGAGATGAATTTTCTATTTAAATAATGCCCCTTTAATGGATTAATGGAATGGAGGGTTTAGATTAAGTCTTGCAACTTAAAGGAGATCTAAAGGCTATTATGGAGCCACATATGGGACACTTGGCAGGCTCATAATAACCCTCATAAAGTGATAATTACAGCTGTAAAAATCTGTTTACCATGTTGGGATAGATGTATTAGTAAGCATATTTGTGGGAATAAATGGAAATTTCTCAAAAGTATTAATTCAAATATGCTAGCAGGAACAATTATCCAAAGAGAAGGTGGGCAGTTGTAATTTAAATTTATTATACAAATTATAAATAGATGGATTATCCCTTTAAAGTAGGAGAAAACAAAATACGGGAATGTAATGTTAGATATTAATTTTGATGATGTCAAATAAGAAGCAAAATGTTTTTACAATGCAAAAAGTTTTCACAATACATATTTACCATACATAATGATTTTACAATGCATATTGGTTAATAAATATTTATGCATCTTGTTAATTGGAGGATGATTTGGTTAAATAACTCTTTTTGAATGTTAAAATGTTTTAAATTGATGTTTTATTTATTAACCATTCATCTCAGCTTTATTCGGATGTTCAAAACTGATTCTGGAAGTTAACACTCGAGTACTGGGGTCACAAAACTCGAGTATTGGCCTTCTGGGAGTTAACACTCGAGTGTTGGGGTCACAACACTCGAGTATTGGCCTTCTGGGAGTCAACATTCGAGTGCTGGATAGTCAACACTCGAGTATTGGCCTCGTCTGTTTTCTATCAGCTCGACATATGTCTGGTATTTTGACCATATCTCCTAAAATACAACTCCAATTGATATGAAACTAATTTCATATGAAACTAGACTCAAAAAGAGTTTCATAGACACCAAGAAAAGCATCAAATGATTTCAAATGAAGGTGATGTGAATTTCTAAACATGGTGGTCAAAACTGAACGCTTTATCTCTGACCTATGCTTATTTTATCTATAATAACTTTCTTTATATACATTATTTGAGACTTATTCTTGTTTCATATGAAAGTAGACTTGTAGGGCTTTTCATTGATATATTATGTGTAAGGTTTGGAGTTGAAATGAGAGAGTTATGGTCATTGCAAGTTGAGCTACAAGCTGTGCTCGAGCACTGGATCCCCAATGCTCGAGCATCGGGTTTCAGAATCAGATTTTCTCAGCCAAACATGCCAATGCTCGAGCACTGGCACCTAGTGCTCGAGCACTGAGCTTAAAATTCAGTTTTCCATGCAGTGCTTTCACTCAATGCTCCAGCATACGCATCAAGCACAGCCAACACTCGAGCACTGCATTTTCAACACTCGAGTGTTGATACTTTTGACAATACTGTCAAGTAACACTCCAAGTGAAAGCCTCCAGCAGAGACAACACTCGAGCACAGATTTCCAGCACTCGAGTGTTGTGACTTTTCACTCAACACTGGAAGCCAACACTGCAAGTATTGTCTGCCAGCACTACTAACACTCGAGCACCAGCTTTCCATCACTCGAGTATCGGGCTGAAAACTTTCACTGTTCATCAATACTCTATCTTAACACTTCCAGTATTTACTTCCAGCATTACTAGCACTCGAGTATCATTATTTCATCACTCGAGTATTGTGATTCATCAAAATTACTTTTCATCACTTGCACAAAATACTCGAGTATTCATAGAAAGTGTTATCAACACTCAAGCACTGAGATTTATTACTCGAGTATTTGATTCTTTTCAGAAAACTTTAAGTTTTCTTTGAAATATTTTGAGCAAACACTCGAGCATTAAAACTTTATGCTCGAGCACTGTCTCTCTCTCTCTGATAGCTTTGTATCTGACACACTTCACCTACGCTACACACCTACTCTCTTACCGAATATTTCCTTATTTGTGTAACGGCTTTTTGAATATCAACTGCTCTCATAAATGCTTCATGCTTAGACTTATTAATAGGGAATAGGCATCTCTGAATACTTCTACAACATGGGCTCTCAACGGATAAATTCAAAGACAACGGACATATAGCGTGCCAGACCCATTAATGCATATCACTGGGCATTGAAGCAGAAGATTGACAGAAGCATATGGAGTCACTAAGCTCAAAACAGAGAGTGTGGATTCATGGAAATTCCACCACATTAGGACTCTGATATTATATTTCTCTGAGAGCTTCAATATTTATCTATTCACTCTTTGAGAGAGTATATCAATTCATCCAAACTTATTGTATTTCCGTGAGAAACTCAAGATTGGGATCTTGAGCTTGTTGGGCTGAGTTTGAGTTGAGAAAGCAGAGCATGTTGATCTCTGTTATAGTGAAAATCGTGAGGGGGAGTGTGATTCCCTTTGTAAAGGCTTGAGAAGCCTAATGTTATTGTTGTTAGTGGATTGGAAAATCTCAGAGGAGCTCTGAGGACTGGACGTAGGTTAGGAGGACCGAACCAGGATAAATCACCGTGTTCATCTTCTCTGCTCTGCTCTTTCTTTCAATAACTTGGTTTTTGTTTAGTCTTTGATTTAACGAAAAGTTTTATAACACCCAATTCACCCCCCCTCTTGGGTGATAGCCAGTCTAACATAAATGAGAAATTCTCCCCCTGTGAAAGTTCTCTATTTCTAAAGTGTTTTTTGATGTGTATTCATATTTTGAATCCAAATCTGTTATTCTTAATTAGCGTGGATATCTGAAGATATAGAGTCGGAATCTACATGTAGGTTTATTAATTTACACAACTAGTTTTCACAATTTCACAAGCCGCGTTACCTTGAACTGGGATGGAGTCTGTACGTCTGAATTGACCGCAGGTGGCTCCTTGAAATAGCTTATAATAACTTCCTCTCATTTACAAAGAAAATTCTTCAATATGATGACTTTTCTGTGTTAAACCCAAAACTAGTAATTATAATAAAAAACATAAATTATAGAAGACTTCAACAGATTAGCAGCCTCCATAATGTAAGTTCTGTAGAACCTTCCATTTGTATGAAGTCACAACAATGTCAGTGAAACTCGATGGTATTTCAATTCGATTTGATTAATTTCTTTTGTTTAAATTACGAATTGGCGTAGTAAGAGAAAACCTGCATGCATTTTATAGAAAATTACTCCTTTATGTTTCCTTCAATGAATATCGTCAATAAATTGTACCCAAACAAAATAAGACAAGCAATATTAACATATGGGTCTATATGTATAAATTGTTGGGATTAGAACGTACATACAACGGAATTTAAAATTTTCTAATCCCAAAATACGGATCTGTCAAAGGCATTTAGATCGAGGAGATGAAGGCGTACCTTTTGTGTTTCGAATCCGAAGCGTTTCTTGCGCTTGGAACTCTTTAGATTCCACGACCTTTTTTGTTCTTGATTCCGATCACGCGGAGCTAACCTTCTTTGATCACTTCCCTCTACTGGTATCCACACGAACAGTCCCCAACAATTGCAGTGTGCTAGCGCCTCTTACATCTCACTCTCCCTCTAAGGTTTCTGATGGCTCGCGGTCAGATTCAAATTTCTTCCACTTCTCTTGCTCATGAGCCCTAATATTTGCAGAACTCATCAAGAGCCTCTCGAATCTAAGATTAATCTTTAAAATTCGAATTCAATTCTGAAAAGATAAGATTAATCTTGAAATCGAATTTCCAAAAGGATATTCAAGATTAATCTTTATTAATCTTAAAATTTGAATTTCCAAAAGGATATTCAAGATTAAAGATTAATCTTGAAATCGAATTTCCAAAAGGATATTTAAGATTAATCTTTATTAATCTTGAAATTTGAATTTCCAAAAGGATATTCAAGATTAATCTTTATTAATCATAAAATTTGAATTTGAAAACGATATTCAAGATCTAATCTTGATTAATCTTGAAATTTGAAATTTGAAATGATATTCAAGATCTAATCTTGAAATTTGAATTTCAAAAGACATACAAGATCTAATCTTAAAATTTGAATTTCAAAAGATATTCAAGATCTAATCTTGATTAATCTTGAAATTTGAAATTTGAAATTCAAAATTCAAAATGTGAAATTGGAATTTTGCTATCTTAATTTGGATTAAATTGATCTGATCAAATCATATCCATTTAATTAATCCAAATAATGAGTCAACGAATTTAATTTAACTTTATAAATTAAATTAATGCTATTTATTTAATTTATCAAATAAATTAAATATTAAACTAACACACACATATATATTATTTACATAATATTGTGCGATTTTGAATTTTAACATATATATATATATATTTAAAATTCGAATAAACCCCAGAAATAAAGCTTATGTTGGACTGTTCTTGCGTGCGACCCGGTAGGCCCAAATAAAGTTGGCAGTGTGCTAATCTCACCACAAGCCCACAAGTCGCAAGCGGTATCTAGCAAGACATTACAACTATCGAAATCATACAGGGATCGTTAACACGACGCAACCTTTTATGCAACCACATCACGTCCGTTTTGTCACGCGATATCTCGGTTAAGGATGAGGCATGGATGACGTCATCCTTCTATTCTCGACCATTACTTTCTCGATCCCTGAGTTGTCTGATCAAAGAAACGAAAACCCCTTTTCATTACAGTATGGCCATACATTTCTTAGATTCACTCATCGAGCGGCCCAGTAATATCTCTCAACTAATGTGAGGGACAAATCCCATCTTGATCACTCACATTCCTCCACATGAAAACCCTTAAGCCTGATTATAGCCTTTATCATCACCCAGTCAAAGGTGACTTTTAACTAGGTTAAAGCTTAGTGACTTTCATGCAGGAATCCATGATGATTTTAGGTCAAAGGGCATTATGTCATGATTACATATGAGATAAGCTAATAACTTAATCCATGCAGCTTTCTCATAGCGGGTTGGTCCAGCACCTTATACTCTTACAAGTACCTATGACATTGACTCGTATCTCCATACCTTATCAAAGTCATACTGGTCTTACTTTATCTTTGTTCCCACAGATATAACCGATCAGGGACATTTAGGACAATATTCATAATTTTCCCATGCATGCAATTATTATAATAAACATGTAAAAGTTATGATAATTGAATGGGGAAAATACATTAAAATAAATAATGTGTGAGGTACAATGATTGGCCCCTAGGGCACAATTTCCAATAGTTACATCATATATCTAATTTCATATAAGGAAAAATAGCTGGGAAATTGTAGTAATTGATAACATTTTTTTCTATTGAAAGTCAGTAACAGTTCCCGAGATCGAGAAGGAAAGGCCCCTAAAAATATTGAATTTGGATTTTCTTCAACAATTAATTAAAGACATGCTAGAAAGCCATTTTAGGAAAGAAAAATCATGAAAGTATCATATGAATTTTGGGGATTTTTAGTGACCCTAAACCGGTCAAGTGATTAGGGAATTCTCAAAAAGTATTTCCAACTCGATGAAGTAGCTTTTAAATAAGTTAAAGTAACTTTATCTACATAAAGTGACTTTGTCTGAATAAAGTAAATGTGGGGTCCATATTAAGCCACATGTAGTCTTCTTATTTCAAGGCATAAAAGTAGAAGAGATATTATGATCATATGGCAGAATATATATTAGAGATATCAAACTCAAGTTCTCACTGAAAGTTTTCCAAAACTCGAGTTCCCCATTTTCCAAACTCGAGTCTCGAGGACATTTTCAACTAAACAGTTTTTCACATGTTTTAGAACTCAAGTCCTCATTTTTCAAAACTGGAAGTTTTACAACTGAGCTCTTAATTCCTATGTGATATAACTAGAGTCTTAAAGATTTGAAAACTCGAGTTCCCTATTCACTAACACATCTTCTGACTCAGCTAAGCCCACATTTACCAAATCTTTCCTTATTTATGCTTAGCCCATTTGAATTTCACCTGCTCCTATAAATGCGTTATGCTTTGACTGAGTAACATGAAATGGGTTTGATAAATTCTTCTCTAGCGTAGACTCTCAATGGACAAACTTAGAGATATTGGACATACAACCTGCAATGTTACTGACAAGACCATGAAAGCAGTAGTTGTGAGTTACGGATACACGTCACACTCTAACTTCTATTCAAACTTTGAACAATGGCTAGTAAACAAAGTTTGATCTGTATATGAAAAGCATTCAAGCCAGAGAAAAAGATGACAAAGATGATAGAATCACTAAACAAAAAACAGAGCATAGCTTTAGACTCTGATTTTTCTTCTCCGAGAGCTTCAATGTTTATTTATCCACTCTTTGAGAGAGTAGTTTATTGATTTTCCAAACTAAATGTATTTATGTGAGAAAATTAAGATTAGTATCTTGAGATTGTTAGTTTGAGTTTAAGTTGAGAAGCAGAGCATGAAAGACTATGTTATAGCAAATATTGTGAGAAAGTATGATTCCCAATGTAACCTTACATGTGGTAAGGGGGAGTGATTGTAAAGATTTCTCAAGTACCTACGTTGCAAACTTGAGTGGGTTTCATAAATTCCTGGAAAAGTTTATGGGGTTCTCAAGTACCCACCCTGACAAACTTGAAATGGGATTCACAAGTGTTTGGGATGACATTGTGATTGAATGGTTTTCCAAGTACCTGATTAAACTTGATGGTATAATGGATTGAAAATCTAAGAGGTGCTTTAGGGACTGGATGTAGGTCAGACAGGGCTGAACCAGGATAAATTGCTATGTGTTTATCTTTTATCTTTTTCAAAGTATATTGTTTTTCATGTATACAATCTATTTTCATACTCAAGTTTTTATTAACTCATGATTTGAATTTTGCAATCAATTAAGATTTGAAAAGAAAATTTTTTAAGACACCCAGTTCACCCCCTCTTGGGTGATAGCCATTCCAACAAGACTACGGCTGAGAATTCAAATTCGTTTGTCACTCAACTCTCCAACAATTTGAGTGAGCTACAAGTGAAAAAAAGTGGCTCTATCCCTACCAACACTATTATCAATCCCAATGGTTTGAATGCCATCAGTTTGAGAAGTGAGAATTGTAACACACCTCATTACACTTCTTAACTTCCTTTTATACTGAATTGGGACCAAAATAAAGCCTCAAATAGCTTACAAAGTCCAAAAGAATCAAAATGAAAACTTTTAAGTTTTGAAAGTTACTATTCACAGTTTTTTGGACCAACTTTGAAAATTCATAACCAATTCTAAAAAAATCAAAATTGAGTGGTTCCAATTTCTATTTGAATCTCATAAGTTCCTTTATAAGGGAAAAATACTCATTGGATCATTAACTTGCCCAATAGATATGGTTTATTGTGTAAAGATGTACTGTTCAATTGGTAATTTTTCAATTTTCCAGGTTTTTCAGTGAATTTCTTCAAATTTTGGAACATCATAACTTTATGCACAAAACTCCAATTATAGTGTCCATTGGCTTGTTTTAAAGCTTATAATGTGAACTATTTTTATGAAGAATTTCAGCTCATTTGGAGTCCATTTTCTCTATTTCATGAAAGTTGAAAGAATGGGTTTTGACTAACTTCACATTTACCGATTAGTCAAACTTGCCATTTTCTAATATCATAATTTGACATGTTAACTTCTAGGCCTCTTTTGTTCATGATCAACCATGCAATTGGGGATTCTCAAAGCATACATTAGCTACTTTATGGCAACGAAACATGCATGAGTTGAAGTTACATATTACATAACAAGTCTTAACCAAAATAGCATTAAGTTTACAGCATCAACTCATAATCATAAACATATACAAATCTTGCTTCAAGCATAAAGCACTTTCTCCTTAACATTTAATGAGCTTCCACATAAAAATGGTTAGTGGGGGAGAATGAGATTTTTGAAAATCCCAATAGCAAAACTATCTAACATACTTCATAAAATGCATGACAACTTTTCATATGAATGTGGAATAATAAAAGTGCAACATGAAACACATAAATGCATATGGCCTTAGCATGAACATGCACACATTATTCAAAATCAAGTCATGCATTATTCAAAAGAATTTTCATAATAACTTAGATTAGAGTTAGATGGTCTTGTTACCTCAAGTTTTAATTCTCCCTAAATTGGATGCTCTCTTGCTGACTTGGGAATTTACTTCCTTTCACCAAACTTTTACCTACACAATTGAAAACATTATGGTCATCAAATACAAGCCATTTCCAAAGCAAGAATCAATGTAATTCTCTCTCAATCATCCCCTTAAACTTTATAGGCCTTAAAGACTTTAAACTTGTCCTTAATGTTTTCTAATGCTGCCCTAAACTTGTGGTCACTTTTACCCTACACAAAAACTCATTTTGAACCCATTGGAAGCATCAAAATCATCAAAAGAACACTCCTTCCCCATGCACCAGACCTGGCCGAGACACTTCTCAAAATACCATCAACATGATTTTTCCAATTTCTAACACTTATACCATCATATTCTTGATCTCAAACTCATATTCATGGATGGTATAGCTTGATTTGTAACTCTACCATATCAATTAAAAATTTGGGCAGCATATCCCCTTAAAAGTTCATCACCCCAAATTTTACGAAATCCAAAAACAAACTCAAACAACAAAATATATACCAACATGCTCCTTACATCACAAGGAGACTTTTGCAATCAACCAAAAGCTCTAAATCCCTCTCTTTCTCACTTTTACTCTCAAGACCCTAAGTATCAAACTTGAGAAAGAGATACCAAATCAAAATTCCAATCCATGAAAGTTGTAGAGGAGAGCACAAGGAAGAGATTTATGTATAGCTCTAAGTAGCTAAGCCTTTTACCTTGGAATTTTGGAAGCTTTTCTCTTCTCTTCTATGGTGAAGATGGCATCTTCTTGCTCTCAATTTTCTGCCCAAATGGAGTGGAAGAAGAGGGAAAAGTTGTGTTTATAAATTCTCTCATAAAAGATTAAGGGCTAAGATGAAAGCTTACTTAGTAAGTTTAATCTTAAGGGTTGAAAATGTGCCACACATATAACAATTACTAAACTCTTAATGGCTCCTTAAAAGTGGCAATGATGGTTGTAACTAAGTGGTAAAATTCTGGTTTGATTAACCAAACTGGATCCCTTTCGGTAACTTTTACCGATCACGCTTTTTACAGGTAGACATAACTTTATTCCGGTAAATCTTTTCCTACTTTTCTGGAGATATTTTCTTCCTCATTTAATCTCCATATTTTCCTCTTGAATATGGTAAAATTATTATCTCCAAAATACCCCTTGATTTCCTCAAAATTTATAGGATTATTTTATCCTGTCCAAAACCCCTAAAAAGTGCAATCGGAGGGCAAAATACTTTTAAGGCTTAAAAAATTTCTACGTTTTTCATTGATATTCTAGTCTTTTTTATTTTCCCAAAATGCCCTCTAGGTTGTCCAAAATTAATTTTTGAAATAAATTATATTTCGTGGTTTTCAGTTCTTTTTCCCGATTTTCGGGAAAATTTGCTTAATCTTATACTGGACAATAATTTTATTTAATATTACAAAATTCACTAAATTTTTTCATACTCTAGTCTCTAATCTTTGAGAACTCATGGTACCTTAAATAATTATTTTTCCCTTTTCTAGCCTTTAAAATTATATAGATAGGAATCTAGTCCGAATCTGGAAAATCCGTGATTCACGGTTGTGATCAGTGAGTCGAGCTCTGTCTATGGGGCATCTGTAAATTTTTTTCAACAGTTGACTTTTGACTTTTACTTGTCAAATGACCAAAATGCCCTTTCCTTTTCTCATATTTACCATTTTGCCCTTACTTTCTCAAATCTCTCATAATTACCATTTACCCTTACTTTTAACACTTATAGGCCTTTATGTCCTTAGTCTTTTTGTTAAATGACATATGGGTCCTTCCCATAAGGTCACCCATCCTCACATTACTCCATGACGAGCACGCTTAACTTTGGAGTTCTTACGGAATTCCATCCACTAGGCCAGATTTGACTTTGCGACTTCCGGCCCATAACCTTTCTCTCTTTATGAACAATCTATCTCTAAGTTCCATTTCATTTTATAACTACCAGATTAGCATTTATTTCAGTTAGTAGAAAAATTATGGATATTACAATAAATAAGTAAAGTTTAGTGAGGAAGAGGAAGAGGAGAAAGAAGAAGAGACATTGAGCGTAAGAGCCTTCAACGCCTAACCAAGAAAGGCAAACACTGTGAGAGTGAGAAGGAGAAGGAATTATTTGCTAAAAAAGAAGGACCATCATCATCAAACCTGAAGAAGAGGTAGCAAATACGGAGCAAGGGACTTCAAAATCATGTGGAAAATGTATCAAGCATGGGCATACCTCAGAGAAAGGTAAGGAGGTAAAAATTGAAGAACTTCTTTTTCCAAATTCTTACTTGACGAGTAAAAAGATAACTGAGAAAAAGCATGAAAATGAAGTTTTTGAATTGGTCGTGACGAAAGGTACCCGAGAGGGTACCTCTCGTTCAGGAATACAATTTTGGTCACGGCTAAAGTCAAGTTTGGTCGCGGCGCAACACGCCCGAGAAGAATTTCTCTGTGAAATTGAGCGTGCGTCGCAGTGAAAAATGAAATTGGTCGCGGTGAAAATGCGGATTTTATGCAGAATTCAGCAGAAAAAGATGCAATCTACTATGCAATGCTAAGATATTCACAGGCTAATCCTATACTATGAACAAAGATGCAAAACTAACAAACAAAAACACAA
>JANTPZ010123764.1:0-11838 GCA_025593235.1 Vachellia pachyceras | reverse complement strand
GATATTAATTATTATTTTATTTCTAGAGTAATATAAATAGAGTGATTTCTGATAATAAACTTGAATTAATTACTCAATAAGAATTTATATTTTTCCATTGTCCTTTTCCTTTTGCACCGATTCAAGTAATTACAAGTGGGATATGTGTTTTTTAACATTCTCAAATTTTAAAAACACCTATTCCACTTGTTTTACTTTGATTGGAATATGCATGTTTTGTCTTCGATCAAATTACAACAAGTGGAATATTTGTCTTTTAAAAATTTGAGAATGTTAAAAAAAGTTGTTTATAGGATATGATACACATCTTCCAATTGGAATTGAAGAGATAGGTTGGTTGCAACAAAATTAGGATAAAGAAAATAGTAAAATACTTGTGGTTCCATAATTTGTTTGTTAAGTAATCTAAAAATATGATCACATTTTTCAGTGAGAATTAAATCTTAATTTATTACTTTAGGAAGAACTAGTCCCTTTTACAAAATCCATAAAAATTATTTTTGTTGGCATTATTGATAATAATTATTTTTTGAATCTTTTTTTTCAAACAAGTCTATTGACATTACATATTTCATTAATGATGATATTTTCTAAAGTAAATAAGTGAAGGATATATTTTTAAAAAATAAATAGTTAACTTAATTGATCTTAATTAATTTTAAAATAGAGAATTATAGAGGGCTTGCCATGGCATGTCTTTTACAAAATTTTAGTTAAGTGAAGCTGATGGTTATGTGCAAGAACCTTGGCAATTGATCACCTTCTTCCTTTTGCTTATTTGAATCCACACAACTCTCTCTCTCTCTCTCTCTCTATATATATATATATATATATTTATATATAGGAGTGTGAATACACATTGCAACGTTGCATTCCTCAAGCCTTCAAAGGCAATTTAGTCATATGGCATGCCTCGCAATTATTCCCCTCGAGCATACTAGATCAATAGGAGAGAGGTTTTATTCAAAATAAAAGACAACCGATTGAGAGAGAAGAAGAGAGAAATCAATTTTCTCATGTTCACAAGACATTTTTGGTAAAGTAAAGTTTGCGCATTCGTTAACAGTTAGATTCAACTTTTATCAGTAGGTTTGTAGCTTCCAACACATCGTTCTGAACTATGGGATCATCTATTCATAGTCTAATGTAATGTGAGGTATTGAGTTCTCATGGTGCCATATAATTTTCAACTTCTTTATTCCCTATTGTAAGCTCGTAGCTTTGGGTTGTTTAGTTAGTTGTTGGCGCGATTTATGCATCTGATTGTGACTCTCATGTAACCCCATTGAGATTACAGTGAATATGATTTTCTTTGGCCTAGACTACCTGTGGTTTTACCCTCGAAATGGGGGGTTTTTACATAATTTTATTATCTCTTGAGCTATTTAATTTTTGCCAAATTTATTTATTTGTTTCCTTGGAGACTCTTGGAAGTGATAAGAAGATTTAATATTTGCTACGCACTTCCTAGCAGTTTCCACCGTATCCTTATTGCCTGAGCTAGAAATTCCTAACCCACTGTCGATGTTGATGACCCCTCAAATAAAAGATTGTTTCATCGATAAATATATCAATATATGAATGATAAAATTTTTTATAATAAGAATTTGTAAAATACATAAAATTATTCTGTAGGCATTTCGAAGCGACATAATGGGCTGTTAGGATTTTAGAACGCACATTCAGCGGAATTTTAAAATTTTCTAATCCCAAATACGGATCTGTCAAAGGCGTTTAGATCGAGGAGATGAAGGCATACCTTTTGCGTTTCGAATCCGAATTGTTTCTTGCGATTAGATCTCTTCATGTTCCACGATCTTTTGCATTCTTAATTCCGATCACGAGGAGCCAACGTTTCTTTGATCGCCTCCCTCTACCGGTATCCATGTGAACAGTTTTCAACAATCGCAGCGTGCTAGCGCCTCTTACTTCTCAATCTCCCTCTAGGGTTTCTGTGGCTCACAATTAGATTCAAATTTCTCATGCTTCTCTTGCTCATGAGTCCTAATATTTGTAGAACTCATGGAGAGCCTCTAAAATCTAAGATTAATCTTTAATTAATCTTTAAAATTCAAATTCAGATCTGAAAAGATATTCAAGATTAATCTTTATTAATCTTGAAATTTGAATTTCAAAAAGATATTCAAGATTAATCTTTATTAATCTTGAAATTCGAATTTCAAAAAGATATTCAAGATCAATCTATATTAATCTTGGAATTCAAAATTCAAAAGATATTCAAGATTAATCTTTATTAATCTTGAAATTCGAAATATGAAATTCAAAATATGAAATTTGAATTTTGCAATTCTGATTTGAATTAATCTGATCTAATCAAATCATATCCATATAATTAATCCAAATAGTGAGCCAACGAATTTAATTTATCTTTATAAATTAAATCTGAATATTAATGTTAGTTTTTTAATTTATCAAATAAATTAAATACTAACATATAATATTATTGTCATTTCGAATTCATATATATATATATATAATTCGAATAAACCTTAGAATTAAAGCTCTTGTTGCGCTGTTCTTGCATTCGACCCTGTTGGCCCATATGAAGTTGGCAGTGGGCTAAACTCAACATTAGCCCAAAAGTCGTAAGCGGTCTCTAGCAAGACATTATGACTACCCAAATCGTAGGGGGATCGTTAACACAACACAACCTTTCATGAAATCACATCACGTCCCTTTTTGTCACACGATAACTTGGTCAAGGATGAGGTATGGATGACGTCATCCTCCTGTTCCCGACCATTACTTTCTCGATCACTGAGTAGTCTGATGAAGGAAAAGAAAACTCCTTTTCGTTACAGTATGGCCATACATTTCTCAGATACACTCATCGAGGGGCCCAGAAATATCTCTCAACTAATGCGAGGGATAAATTCCATCTTGATCACTCACATTCCTCCACATGAAAACCCTTAAGCCTGATCATAGCCTTTATCATCACCCGGTCAATGGTGACTTTTGACTAGGTCAAAGCTTAGTGACTTTCATGTAAGAATCCATGATGATCTCTGGTCAAAGGGCATTGTGACGTGATGACATATGAGATAAGCTACTGACTTAATCCATGCAGCTTTCTCATAGCGGGTCGGTCCAGCACCTTGTACTCTTACAAGTGCCTATGACTTTAACTCGTATCTCCATACTTTATCAAAGTTATACTGGTCTTACTTTATCTTTGTTCCCACACAGATAACCGACCAGGGACATTTAGGACAATATTCATAATTTGCCCATGGATGCAATTATCATAATAAACATGCGAAACATATGATAATTAAATGGAGAAAATACATTAAAATAAATAATATGTGAGGTACAATGATTGGCCCCTAGGGCACAATTTCCAACATCCTCCAACTTGCACTAGGTACAATCATTGATTTGTCTAATTCCCATTAGACTAACATGACCTTCATGTTTCGCTTGTGCAAGTAGTTTGTTAAGAGGATCAGCAACATTGTCTTCTCCAGATACTTAGCATATTTTGATATCACCTCTATCATTAATTATTATGATAAGTTGAAATAGCCTGAGTATATCCTTGCTTGTGCAATAGCACCATTATTGTTATAAAACAAATCTATTGGATTTGAGATGGTAGGGACCACCCCTAGTTCAGTAATGAACTATCTAATCCAAACGGCTTCTTTAGCTGCATCCGATACTGCTATATACTTAGCTTCAGTTTTAGAATCAGCTTCTGTGCTCTGCTTAGAGCTCTTTCAGCCAACTGCGCCACCATTAAACAGAAACATGAATCCTGACGGCGATCTAGAATCATCTTGGTTAGTTTGGAAACTCACATTTGTGTAACCAGTTACAAAGATTTCATCATCCAAACCACCATACACCAAGAATATATCATTAGTCCTTCTCAAGTACTTAAGTATATTCTTGACAGCAGTCCAATGACCCTCACCTAGATCTTGCTGGTATATGCTAGTCACACTTAAGGCAAATGAGACATCCGATCGAGTACATAACATGGCATACATGATGGATTCAATAGCCGAGGCATATGAAACCTTACTCATGCGATCTCTTTGATTTGGTGTTTTAGGACACAGATCCTTAGAGAGAAGAATACCATGTGACATGGGTATGTAGCCCCTCTTTGAATCCTGCATACTAAACCTATGCAGTATTTTGTCTATATATGTACTCTAACTTAAGTATATAAGCCTCTTGGATCTATATCTATAGATCTTAATCCCTAGGATGTAAGTGGCTTCGCCTAAGTCTTTCATTGAAAAGGACTTTTCTAACCAAGACTTGACATTCTGTAGGGTAGGAATGTCATTCCCAATGAGTAGGATGCCATCAAGATAAAGCACAAGGAATACAACTATACTCTTACTGACCTTCTTGTAAACACAAGGTCTATCCATGTTTTGAATGAAGCCAAACTCTTTGACTATTTCATCAAAATGATGATTCTAACTTCGTAATGCCTGCTTCAATCCATAAATGGATCGTTGAAACTTGCATACCTTACTAGAGTCATTTGGACGTACAAAACCTTCAGGCTCTGTTATGGACACATCGTCAAGTAGTTTTCCATTAAAGAAAGCTGTTTTGACGTCCATCTGCCATATTTCATAGTCATAATATGTTGTAATGGCAAGAAGGATTCTGATTGACTTGGTATTGCTACTGGAGAAAAGGTTTCATCATAGTCAACACCATGAGTTTGTGTGAATCCTTTTGCAACTAGTCTTGCCTTAAAGATACTAACTTTTCCATCCATGTCGGTTTTCTCTTTAAAACCTCATTTGCACCCAATGGTTTTTGCACCTTCAGGTGGGTCAATCAAGGTCCATACCTGATTATCATACATGGATTGCATTTCAGACTTTATGGCATCTAGCCACTTGTCAGAGTTTGGTCCTACTATGGCATTTTGATAGGTAGTTGGCTCATTGTGTTCAATGAGCAACACATCATGACTCCCAGTGATTGAGTTTTATTTATACATCTGTTGTACTTGAATTTCCAGAATTTTTGATCCAATTTTAACCCATTCATTACCCTTCTTGTGCTTAATTTGAGAATTAGAGTTGTTGATTTGGATTAGTGTAATTTTTGGTGTATTTGCCATAATTATGATATAACTATGCTTAAATTCCATCATGAGCAAATGATACTTCAAATATTTGCTATTTTATTTCAGGAACTCTAAACAAGAACTTGAGGAAAACATCTCTGGAGAAGTTCACCGCGACGCAATCCAAAGTTCACCGCGGCCAAAATCAAACAAGCCAACAAAGGACTCTCGGGAGAGGTTCGCCGCGGTGAATATCGCGCGTCAGCACCAGAATTTGCTCCAAATGGAAAATAAACCTGATCCGGTTCCTTGGATCCGACCCTGGACGGTTAGGATGACCTAATTAGGGTAAGTTCGAAGGAAGCAATGGGGAAGGAAGACAGAAAACACTAGACACACATTTCTCTCATCATCTCTACTCTCCAAACCCTACTTTCACTCCATTTCATCACCGTCAGTCCATCATGAGTCTTCCATCATCCATTCGGAGCCCATTTTCGCATAGAATGAGTGGTTGAGCATCTCCTTTCCTCTTGAGGATGAAGACGGTCTGGGTTTGAAGTTCCGAAAGGGGAGTATTTGTTTTCAATTTGTATCTATGTTATAGATTACTTAGATTCTGAGTTAGAACTTGTAATTTGTACGTAGATACTTGGTCTCGGTCGAGCCAAACTTAGATTATTTGTGTATTGAAGTTGTTTTGTGTTTGACGTAGTAGAATGAAGTCTCATCTCTACTTATTCAGTGAAATATTTATTATTCTCTTTAATCTTCCTAGTTGTGTTTGATTTTAGAGACAATGATGTGTTGAGTTGAATTTTGCACCTTGCGACTTCCGTACACACACTAAGTGTTTTTAAAGGGTCTCATAGAATGAAGTTCATTGCATGGAATTTCTGACCCAGCAAGTTGTTGGGGTTTTCCATTACGAAACTTAGTGCGAAAACCGATACTTTCCCTAATCTTTTGCGAACTATGATGGCCTACTCATTTTCAAGAGGAAATCAACTATCCAACACCTTTTCACTCCAACATGTTTTTTTGCTGCCTCCACATAATTCGAAAATACCAAAAACAAGTTTTGCTTTGAATTTAGTCTTTTGTGCATAGCAATTTTGAACCAAAAACTGTTTCCATTTGCATCGCAAACGTAATCACAAGCTATTAACTATTGGTACGCATTATCTCCAGAGAAAACGACCTTAGGGTTGCACCCTGTGCAATCCTTGGAAATCATAATTATTTTTTGATCCATTTCCAAGGCTAGACAACGACAAAATTTTATAATTTGTGAATTAGTCGGATCACCCAGTAACCAGAAATCCTTATCTCTGAGTTGGTTGTCGTGATCTATCAGACCTCCGTAGGCCTTGTGTTACTTGAGGAGGCTCAACAACATCTTGTGAGTCTTCCCTATCTTCCATCTATGGTTCTGTGGTGTCTTGAAATTCTTGAACTTTTTCGAGATGCAATTTGCTCCCACTTGTCCTTCTAGAGATGAACTATCTTTCTAGAAAGACACCATTTCAAACAATAAACACTTTGTGTTTGGTGGGATTATAGACATAGTATCCCTTTGTTTCCTTTTATACCCCACAAAAAGTGATTCGGAGGATCTATTTGATAACTTATCTGAAGCATGCTATTTAACATAGACCTCACATCCCCAAATCTTGAGAAAAGACAAGTTAGGTTTCTTCTCAGTTTATATATCATATGGTGTCTTTTCAACTACCTTAGATGGAACACGATTCAGTGTGAATACAACTGTTTCCAATGCATGGCCCAAAAGGAAGGTGGAAGATCTGTTTAACTCATCATAGATCGAACCATATCTAATAGAGTTCGATTCCTCCTTTCAGAAACCCCATTCTATTGTGGCTTCCTGGAGGAGTGAGTTGTGAATTATTCCACAACTCCTAAGATGGTCAATGAACTCGTAACTCAAATATTCACCTCCTCCATCTGATCGAAGGGTTTTAATTGTCTTGACAAGTTGTTTTTTCACTTCATTCTGGAATCTTTTGAACATTTTAAAAGATTCAGACTTTTGTTTCTTTAGATAAATGTAACTATATCTATTGAAATCATCGATAAAAGTAATGAAGTACATGTAACCTCCTTTGACATGTGTATTTAGTGGTCCACATACATCTGTATGTATGAGGCCCAATAAATCAATGACCCTCTCACTATGCCCAATAAAATGTGTTTTAGTCATTTTTGCCAATAAACAAGATTCACATGTGTCGATTGATTTAAAATCGAATGAGCAAAGAAATCCATCTTAATGGAGTTTATAAATGTGTTTCTCATTTATATGGCTTAGACGACAATGCCATAGGTATGTTGGATTCAAATCGTTTGATTTAATCCTTTTGATAGTTATGTTATAGATATTTCCATTATTAGGATGTCCCACTAGGCAGAACTAATTCATAAGTGCCTATGGTTAAAGCAACAACTCTTGCTCTATTTCCAATGTGTAGGTCCACATCCCGTTTCTTCAATTTTCTACTATCCTTGAGATCATGTACATACGTATGATGTGACAACCACATGCAGTATCTAATACCCATGTAGAGGAAGTAGAAAAAGAATGTCTATAACATAAATACTAGAAAAGATAGCCCCGCTATCCTTCCCTTTTCTTTTTCAGATCTTCCAAGAAGAGTTTGCAATTCCTTTTCTAATGACCAGGTTCATTGCAGAAATAGCAGACTCCATCCTTTAGAGGCTTTGTCTTATTAGGTATGGACTTAATTTTAGGTTTGTTTAGCCTTTTGGTCTTACCAGTAAAGCCTTTACTCTTTCCAATACTCTTGCCTTTCCTTTTCGTGCTTGAGAACAATTCTCAAGTTCTTGAACCAATCAAGAAAGTTCGTTCCATTGAGTTTGTTCTTCTGAAGGACCGATCGCAATGATAGTATATCAGTATTACTAGTCGACATGATTCTATGATTTCAAAGTATGCAAAGTAGATTATTAATCTCCCACTAAATCAATAATCATCAATATGATTAGTGGGCTAAGATCCATATTTCACTTAAATTTAAGTCAAAGGGCATTATGACGTGATTACATATGAGATAAGCTAATGACTTAATCCATGCAGCTTTCTCATAGCGAGTCGGTCCAGCACTTTGTACTCTTACAAGTGCTTATGACTTTGACTCGTATCTCCATACCTTATCAAAGTCATACTGGTCTTACTTTATCTTTGTTCCCACACAGATAACCGACCAGGGACATTTAGGACAATATTCATAATTTGCCCATGTATGCAATTATCATAATAAACATGCGAAACATATGATAATTAAATGGAGAAAATACATTAAAATAAATAATGTGTGAGGTACAATGATTGGCCCATAGGGCACAATTTCCAACATGGACACGTATGACTTGTTTCAAGCCATGCTACAATACATTCACGGTTGTAAAAAGGATCACATGGCATCGCAGAAATATCCTCACAGTCTTCCTTAAAAACTTCTGAGCAGATCGTGCACATGTTTGCCTTTATTTCATCTTTGATGAGTTTCAATTTCTTGAGCGATGATGTGGCTGGCTTTGAAGTTGGGGTTGGAACTATAGTTAACTGTTGCATCAATTGCTCAATGGCCTCATCGATATCTCGCAATATAGGATCATTGTGACCAACCTCGGTGATAACTTGACCTTCCCCGACCAGAGATATTAATGGTAAATCTATTAGCAAAGGTATTATGAGAGAATCATCAGTAGTTTCTTCAGAGGCAATATCTTGGTGTATCTCCCTATAATAAGACAAGATTGTTGATACTAGTGGCTGAAAGTCATAAAATTCAACTGCATACAATTGATATTTGTGTTTAGTATGCAATATTGAGTAGTAGCTATAACTTTGTATATGCTACATATATAGAAGACCCATATGTTCTTTAGAACAATTTAAAAGAAATGCATGACCAGAAGAAGTTGGTTATCCTCTTGAAAGCCCATTATGAATAGATGTCTTTACATTTATAAAGTTTGATATATTGCTTAATAATGGATTTGCCCAATAAACTCGACTCTATTCCCAGAAGTGAATATTGTGAAACATAATAATTGTGATGGTCGAGAAAGGGGATATAACCACGGTCATTGGTGTTGGTGTGATCAGAATTGTATTGGTTCTAATTCCCACCTGAGGTGGAGAAAAACTGATAAAAACCACAAAAAGTACAAAATATGGGCATACTTAATAAATTGGGTGTACATTGAAGGCTCTAGAAGAGCTAATATTATATGTTGCTGAAAGGAACAAAAATTATGCTTTCAAAATGCACTCTATTCTACCCAATTTATAAGAAACTTATAAAGTTTTATGATATTTGCATAAATAAAAATAAAAGTTATCATATGGCTAGATGCCATATATTTCCCCTACCTTATAATATAGCCATAAACTATATTTATTTATTATTATACTTACAACACTATAAATTATATATATGTATATGTATAATTAATTATATATATGATTGATTAACTTTATATATGTTATTGTTGTTTTATTTACATATATTTGTTTTTTACATTTCAAGTTCTTTCATTTACTTCTGGTTTTGTATGTAAACAAAGTTGAAAGCATATGACAGTAAATCAGAAGTTTACTGATGAATTTGATGTTTGACATACAATAGTAAACCAACAGTTTACTGATGAATTTAATGTATGTCATGAGATAGTAAACCAAAAGTTTACTAATTAATACAAGCCAGCAGGTTAGTAAGATAAATCAGAAGTTTATCAATGAATTCAATGCTTGGCATGACCGGTTAGACCATCCCGGTTTAATTCTGATGCGAGAAATAATTGAGAATAAATGTGGTTACACTCTAAAGTATATATAGATACCACTATTCCTCATATGCTGCATGTTCCAAAGGAAATATATTATTGGCTCTCATAAAGTTAAATACAATATGAGCCTCTCACATTCTTAAAATGGATACAGAAATATATTTGTGGGACGATAAACCCACATAGTGAACCATTTAGTTACCATACGATTTTAATTGATGCATCAATTAAATGTTCTCACGATTATTTGTTATCTTCTTGCAACCTAAAGTTTGCAAGATTATTTGCTCAAGGAATATGGTTAAGAGCACATTATCCTGATTATTCGATCAAGGAACGCTATAGTGCTAATGAATTTACTGCACTAGCATTAATGATGATTGCATATCCCTCGGACTTGATGTTGAACATCTTGTAATTCATGTTCATGTACAAAATGGACTAGCGAAATGATTGATTAAATGGTTGCAACCTTTTTACATGAGATGCAATCTTCTATATTCTGCTCAAGGACTAGTCATTTTGTATGCAGCGTTGTTAATTTACATGAGGCCAATAAATTATCGAAAGTCTTCCCCCATTGCAAATGTTTCCGATCAAGAACATATATTTTCTATTTTTGGGTGTGTGATATATGTGCCTGTAAAATCACAACACACTAAAGTGGATCCTTAAAGCATGATGTGAACGTATATTGGTTATTAATTTTACGGCATGATTTGCCGAGTGTCAATTGATAAATTACTTTCACCAGCATCAGGGGGAGAAAATAAGCATTTGGGTAAAGAGATTATTTGGAAACAATTATCATTGGCTCATTGTTGATCCTTGTACTGAAATGATGTGCACTGAAAGTTCAAAAGATAATTCATTCATAGAATTTAGCTACAAAATTCCTGAAGCATTTATTGATCCAAAGAAAGTGATGAAGTCACATATCCCAATTGTTAATGCTCCTATAAGAATATGTGTCATTGAAGGACAATCTATTATGAATGAATTTAAAACACGCATGAAGCGTGAAAAGCCCATCGATTCAAAAGATAATAAAATCCTCGAAAAAAAGAGTGAAGAATATAGATGGTCAGTTAATGATGATCAAGAATACTTGATTGCTCCAGAAGAGCTAACTCTTGAAGAGTTATTTTCTCCAAAAGAGAACATTATAGTCCCAAAAGAGATTTAGGTACCTGACACATTTGAAAATAATTGAGATCTCAATAAATTGTGGAGTTCGATGGGAAGGAAATAAAGTCAAAATTGACAACACATTATAAAATAGCATGCAATGTAATGAATGACAAGGATCATGAGCCGCTACCATTGTTAAGTGCCGCCAATAAAGAAAGAATTGGCCATATGAATGTAAGCCATTATGTATGGAAGAGAAATGGAAAAGGCAAAATAATGAGATATATGTCACATCTTGTAATCTAATGCTTCACACAATGATCTGGTATATGTTGTGAAGGAATGTATTCACTAGTAGTAGATGTGAATACTTTTTATTATTTGATTAACCAAACAGTCAATAAAGGGCTTGATTTATGCCTCATAAATGTTATGGCTATATATTCATATGACATACTTGACAGTAACATTTATATGAAAATCCTTGAAGGACTTGAGATGTCAGAATCATTATATGCAAGTTCTCGAGAACAATGCTGAATTGAGCTAAACGAGTTTTTATATGACTTGAAGCTGTAACATCCTTATTTTTAGGATTCAGTTAATTATTGTTAGATCTTGAATTAGTCAGATAATAAAATAAATTAACACCCTTATTTTTAGGATCTTAATTGGTTGTTAGATCTTAAATTAGTTAGAGAGTAAAACAAATTAAAATTTAAAAGAAGAATGACATTCTGATTATTTATTAAAATTATTAATATTAATATTATTAGTATTTTTCGTTTTTTTCCAAAAAAATAAATACA
>JANTPZ010123752.1:0-11188 GCA_025593235.1 Vachellia pachyceras | reverse complement strand
TCTTTAATTTCCCCTTAACTTGAATGCTCCCTTGTTCACTTTGGGAATCACTCTCTTGCACCAAACTTTAGCCTACACAATTGTCAACATAATGGCCATTAAACATATGCCATTACCAAGACAAAAATCATTGTAAACCTCTCTTGAACTATCTCTTGAATTACATAAGTCTTAAGACATCAAACTTGTCTCTAATGTCTTCCAATGCTTCCACAAACTTGGGCTCACTTTTATCTTACACAAAAACTCATTTTAATAACATCATCAAAACAACATTCCTTCTCCAAGTTTCAGGTCAGACCGAAATCATACACACAAGTGTCAAAACATGATTTTTCAAACTTTTATCATGTATAACAACATATTCTTGATTCCAAAACACTTCTCATGGATTGTTTAGCTCAAAAACAACTCTTCCTCATCAAATATAAAATTGGGTAGCATCTCCCCTTAGGGTTTGAGATTCCGAAAATTCATACAAACATAAAAACCAAGCAATATATACATCAATCTTCTCCTTATCATGCAAGGAGTTTTTTGCAACCATTTATTTCCTCTAGATCCCTCTCTTTCTTATTTTTCCTCTCATGAACCCTAACTTTCCAGCCACCAAAAGAGAGCCCAAATCAAAAATCTAAACCGATAGAAAGGTAGAGGAAGTTGAGAGGAAGAGATTGATGTATAACTTTAGGTACTTAATCCCTTACCTTGGATTTTTCATGAGCTTGTTCTTCCTTCTTGTGCTTGTTCATGGAGTGTTTTCCTCTCCCATTTTCCAGCTTGAATAGGTCAGCCAAGATGGAGGAATGAGGAGAAAAATCTGTTTATAAAACTGATCTGACTAAGCCTTTACCTGACTTCATGAAAAAATCTGTTTAGAAAATCTGTTTTCCTCTCCCATTTTCTAAGGTTTCGTCGCGGTGAACCGCACCCGAGAATCCTTTGCCTGACTTCTTGAACTTTGGCCGCGGTGAATATTGAATTGTGCCACGACGAAATTTTCCTGAGCTTCTTCCCTTGCCCTTTGTAAGGAGTTCCTGAAATGAAATAGCAAATATGGGTAGTGTCATTTGCTCATGATGCAATTTAGGCATAATAAATCATTATTCATCGCATAGGTGCCCAAAATCACATTAATTCAAATCAATAACTCCTTGTCCACAGTTAAGCACAAAAAGGGTATGCATGGGCTAAAATTGACTCTAAGACTTTGAAAATTCAAATAGAAAACTAATACAAATAAAGCTCAATCAAAAAACCCCTTATAATAAAATGGAAGGCTAGGATGTAATCTTAATGGTTAAGCATAATCTAATGGCTTTAGATTGCACCACATATACAATACATGCTCATCTCTCATTGGCTCATTAAAAGTGTCATGATGGGGCTGCACATGGCTGAAAAATATGTTGGGAACCTTGGTTACACTAACCAAATCAAATTCCATTCAGTTACTTCTACCGATTAACTTTTTACCGGTAAACATAACTTTATTCCGGTAAATCTTTTTCTACTTTTCTGGAGATGTTTTCTTCCTCATTTAATCTCCATAATTCCCTCTTAAATATATTAGAATCATCATCCTCAAAATGTCCCTTAATATTATCAAAATAAACAAGATTACTTTATCCTATCTAAAACTCCTGAAAACACGCAATCTTAAGATAAATCATTTTTAGGGCCTTAAAATTTTTTACATTTTTCATTGATACTCTAGCCCTTCTACTTTCCCCCAAAATACCTTCTAAATTGTTCCAAATTAATTTTTGTAATAAATTATATTTTTGGGGATTTTTTGGGCATTTTTCCTCATTTTCGGGAAAATCGCCTTAATCATACTTTGGGCAATAATTTTGTAAAATACTATAAATTCCATGGAATTTGTATAGACTCTGGTTTTTGGTATTAGAGAACTCCTGATACCTTAAATAAATGTTTTCAACCTTAAATCTTAAAAATTCCATAATTCCTTATCCAAATCGAATTTCAACAATCGGTTGAATTTCTGGTAATCAGTGAGTTTTGCTCTATCTTTTAGGCATTTGTGAATTTTTCTGATTTTTGGTCAACTGTTTGACTTTGACTTTGTCAAATGACCAAAATGACCTTACACTTTCTCTTAATGACCAAAATGCCCTTTCACAGTCTAACTTTTCATAAATTCCCATTTTGCCCTTGACTTTTTGGCCCTTGATCTTTTGATTTTTGATTCCTAGGGCAACTTCCCAGGAGGTCACCCATCCTTGATTGCTCCCGGGACGAGCATGCTTAACTTTATTATTCCTACCAGCTTTCATCCACCGGGACAAATCTGATTCTACGACTTACGGCCCAACAGCATCAACTTTTTCCGTGCTTTCTATCCGTGGGTTCTAACTTAACTTTTGATTACTGGTTTAGCCCTTTTTATCCAATGACCATATTGCCCTTGGTCTTTATACTTAATAGCCTTAGGACTAATTTGACCAGGGTCTCTTAAGTCCACTGACATCTCCTTTTTATGTACTTTTATTTCTGGGTCTTATCTTATCTCCGAACTATCGATTTGGCCTCTATGTTAGTTTATGGAAAAGGTGGATATTACATTTCTCCCCCTTAAACTAAATTTCATCCTCGAAATTTACACATCTGAGTCATAGTTCTTCTATTTCCCTTCATACTTTCTCTGAAGCAAGTCCTTGCCATAATACTTTTAAAATTTTCTGTTATAAGATCCTTCTTTCCATATAGGAAATGGAAAATAGGAAATTTTTGGCACCATGACTCAGGCTTGGCGGTAAAATCAATTAATAACTATCCTTTCATCTTTAAACATTTTATACATCTCCTTGGCTAGGCTTATTTAGCCTTGAAGACTGACCTAATCTTCATTATTGGAGATATCCCCAAAGTATTTGATCTCCAACCTCAATTTTAACGGTCGTCTTCTTCTATTAGCATGAATTAATTACTAACTTGTAAGGTCTCTTCAGCTTTATATTCTAAGACGTTCTGTAACTATCTCAAAATCATGCCAACTTCTCTTTTTACTAGAGCTTCTTAATTTTCACTATTCGACCATTACTTTTGAAAAATAACATTTCTGAGGCAATCTTACTTACTGCCTAAATTTCAATAGTCATTTTATCTAGTCAGCCTCATTCTTTGCTGATGTTTACTATTTGCAATCCTGCTTTTCTTTACTTTTAACTCACCCTTGAGTCTCTTCTTTCAATACTTGGTGAGTTCGTATAATTTATAGGGTTCTCTATCTTTCTTCCTTTCTTAACTTGTACTTATAGCCTCATAATAGACTTTAGGAAGACATAATACTCCTTTGAGTTATCTTATTCCTTCTTGAACTTAACATTCTAATAGGGAACTTTTAAAATTTCTCACTTCCCTTGGTTCTCTCTTGTGCTTTTATTGTTCAGAGAAACTTTTACTTTACTTTCTAGTTCTCAAGCTACTTAACTAGCCTCGTGATCAACTACTCACAATTATACTGGAGGCTTTAAGCTTCAATCTGTGAAACTTTTGATATCCTTCACTTCTCGACTTATCTTTCTCTTTAATTGGCCTGATTATCACTTATTCAGGACCTGTAGTTTTACTCTTTACTTTCATTATTTTCTATCCTGGGGAATTGGGAATAGGCTCATCTTAATTGACAGTCAGCTATTTTTATAAATAATCAAGGGTACTCTCTCTGTACTAGCTAACCATCGTGAGGACGCCTTCATATCTTAATCTCGGCCCATAGTCATTTCATTCTCTTGTCCCAAAGAGCAGCATAACGCTTGTGACTCTAAGCCATAAAGGCTCTGTGCTTGCTTTAACCAGGTCTGTAGACCTTAAGAGCTCTATTGCTCTTCTGGTGGCATATCGCCTTTTCTTATCTCTGGAATTTCTGATACTAGTGCCACTTTACTCCTTGGAACTTTTAGACCATCGAGAATAAGCTAAGGTTGAATCATCTATCCTTAGTGGTAGCTAGTCTGATAATTCCCTAAGATTAATCATAGAAGCCGACATATCTTCTTAAGCTTCGCCCATTCCTCTTTTCCTTTTGCACTTCACTAGAGCATTTTCTTTTCCTTTCATGCCTCTTCGCTTATATTTCTCATGCTACATTTCTTTTGCTAAACAACTTCACTTCTTAGGCATCAATTCATTCAGTATCTGTTCTATGCCCACCTGCTATATCTCAATATTCAACAATCCTTACTACTTCTTTTCTGGTCATTACTATGATATTGCAGAGAGAGGACTTGCATTCTGTTCATCTTACTGATTTATCTAGTACCCAGCTATTCAAGGGATTCATCCCCTGACTACTATTAACTTACTTTCTCTCTTTTTGTATTGGGAATGGCTAATTCCATATGCCTTACTTTTACTGCTTTCTTTCTCTTATGGGACAATATGAGAAGCTCATAATGGTTTCCCATCAGAGTCCAATGTATTCTTCTCTATCAGGAATTTGCTTTTCTCCCTGTCTATCAGGAAGTAGCTTGCCTTATGCTAGGGCAATTAGTCCCATATCCTTGTCTATTAAGGATTTACCTTTCTTCCTATCTATCAGGAAGTGACTCACCTAACTGCGGCAACTTTAATTGTCATACGCCTAACTGCGGTGTTAGCATAGGAAAATCACCATCCCAACTCTAGAGAGATACTTTTTGGCTAAAGCGTTCTTTATATGTTTTCTGTTGGGTACTTCCTCTTCTTATCATGACGTAACATACCTTGTCCCAATCAGGGAACCTTTCTTAAATTTTTTACTTTTATAGCAGTGGCATTTACTAATAAGAACTTACTTTCTCATTTCCATGCTCACATGAGAATCACACCCTTCTGCGATGCCTGAAAACATAGTGAAATATCACTGGTTTAAGTCTCATTACCTAATGCATCTTTTTGCCTTTACTGTTATGGGGTGTGCCATATCACTTCTCTATCCATTTCTCATCATCTATATCCTTATGATGGGCTACTTGACTTTCCCTTTGTAACTCTTAAGATTCCTTGACCAATTCATTCATGGTCATTTCATCTTTACAACTTATTCTCAAAGGAATTAAGAATTTAAGCCTATATACTAGCAGATAATTCATCACGAAGTATCCTCAAACTCCGCTGCTAGTACTATGCCTTTATTACTATTAAACTTAGGCTGACTTAAATTGGAAAGTCTATTGTGGTTACTGAAACTGCTGCTGTTTCTTTGACTACTGTATCCATCACTGTCTATCTGGCTTACTCGTAATAATCATAAGGCCTTTCAACAGCTCTAGTACTTCTGGTACTGTCTACTTTCTAATTTCTTTAGAAAATTAACCACAACTTATTCAACATCTGGTTAACTCATTCTCATACTTAGCTATCATAAATTATAGCCCAAAACAGCACTTTTGTATCATAACTGTACTTCAACTATTATTACTGTATACCTGTATTTACCTCTGGCATTAAAATTACTAGATAGGATTTCATTACTATACATGTCTTGTCTCTTTGCTTCTATAACTCTTTGATCTTCTGAATGATTCTAATGTCTATAACTTTATCTCTGATAACATGTACTTTCTCCAGTATGCTATCATAAACTAGCTCACTAATAGCTTAGGATATCTAATAGCCTCAAATGTTACTGGACTATCAGAGATTCTTTCCTTCATCATCTCCTCTATCACATTTACAGATGTAATGCTTAGTCTCATCTAGTATCCTCTTCCTTACAGCAGGCTTTAGTGGAATATAGCATCTATTTTCAAATATGATTATTTCCTCGGATTTTTGTTGATTTCTTTAACTTCTCCTCGACTCATCTGAGACTCTATACTCGGAGTAAGCTGATCCTCTTTCAGAGCTTCTTTGATCTCATCATTTATATTACTAAGGATCTGAATGTTTCTATGTCTTTAAATAAGTCAATATATCCCAATTTCTGATGTTCGATATCAACTTTTGTTCTTATATCATTATCACAGCCACCTGCCCTATCTTTCTGCTTTAAAACATCGGTAACTGCCTTTACTTTGCTCAGATGATACCTATTCAGTAGTCATAGTCCTTGAGCAATTCCGCCCCATGTTACTATCTCAAGTTCAGCTTTTTCCGATCTTTATAAATACTTGAGACCCTTATAATTATAGTACAGCTTGATAGCTGCTCCATATAACTAGTGCCTCCGTATCTTTAAAGCATAAACTATAGCTGCCAGCTCCAAATTATACGTATAAATATTATTGTCATATCACAGAAAAAGACTTGTTCTTTCTAGTGAGCTTAGTTGGCAGCAAGGCAATCTGAGAGAAGTTTTGTGTAAAACATCCATAATAATTTGTTAGGTCCAAAAAGCTCTCGACTTCGATTATTGTCCTAGGCAGATCTTATCTCAGTGCCACCTTTACTTGGCGTAGTCCACTGTGACCCCTTCCTGAGTGATCACCTATCCTAGGAATTTCACCTTTAATAACTAGAACTTTACTGAGCTTAGTGTAAAAAGATTTTTCTTTCAAAACAATTAGTAAAATTCTCGGACACCCTTTTTATGTTCCTTTAAAGATCTAGAGTGCACTATGGCATCATTTATAAGGCCAGGACAAACTGGTCCAAATATTTCCAAAATACATTATTTATATAGTTCATGAAAACTGCAAGGGCACTTATTAAACCTTATAGCATTCTTATATGGAAAGCCATCTTAGAAATGTCGTCAGTTCTAACTAGGAGCTAGTGATAGCATGATATGAGATCAATCTAAAACTCATGTCTTTCTTTTCACAAAGAAAACTGGGGCTTCCCAGGGTGAAACATTGGGTCTAACAATCCCCTTCTTAATAGCTCCTCTATTTATCTCTTTTCTCTCAATTGGAGACATATTGTACGTAGTCTTGAAATTTGAGTTCATTCCTGGTACTAGATCAACAACAAACAGCACCTCTCTCTCCTGAGGCAGTCCACTGATCTCTTTCGAAAATACAATTAAGAACTCTCTGACTATCAAAAAATCGCTAGGGGACTCTTTTACTTTAATCTCAATTGGGGAGGAAGTTCCTACTGCGCCTTTTGCGGCTAATTAAGCTCAAAGGCCTCTCTAGCCCTTTTTATTCGACTAAATAAAGTCTATGTCTTTGAGAAGAAAAGCAGTTCTGTAATTTAACGGGTATTCAATTCCAGGCTACGTTCAGTAAAATCATTTTACAACATTTGAGTTTCTTGTAAACTATCTCCTCTGGGCAATTTCTGTAGTTTAAATTTAATATTTTAGTTGCTTTTGCATATCGCTTGAATCTCGAGATGATAATATCATAATAGATCCTGATCCAGATAAAGTGTATCTAGGGTTCTCTTCCCTTTCTGGATCCTCTTCTCTGACTGCGAGCTCTTCCTTCGGTATTGGCATCTCTACCGAACTTATGGATTCTTGGACGATCTGATCCAGCTCATATGCCTCTCTAGCCCATCTGGATATATGCTAACCAAAACCCTCGTCCATGTAGAGTTGTACTCTCAGAGTCCTCGGGTGTTCGCATCCAGCATGCGCTATAGAGAAGAAATCATATTAATCACTGGACCTTCATATCTATTATCCCATGGATATTCTAGTAGTTCTTGTGCCAGCTCCTTCTCTTTTTCGAACACTTTATTTAAATTCTGAAATGATTCTATCACATTGGAACTAACCTCTAAGGGTTCCTTCTTATCATGTTCTTCCACAGGTATACTTGACTTTTCATGTCTAGCTAGTCACATTAATTCATAAACTCATGAATATGAGACATAACTAACTAGTATATCATCATAGGAGGCAACTAACATATACCATAACACTTAGCATTTAATATAACAAAGCATTGCTTGCTAAATACAGTGCACATCGTATCATTTAACAATGCACAACTTAACAAATAATAATGCACATTTTGCATTACAAATCAAATCAAATCTTAAACCTTTGCTCTGATACCAAACACAATGTAACACCTCTTATATATCCCTCTTAGCTTCCATTATAATTATTTGGAACCAATTAATGGCCTCAAACAACTTACAATGTCAAAAGGGACTAAATTGAAAATTTTCAATTTTTAAGAAAGTATTATTCACAATTTTTCGAGACAACTTTGAAAATTCATAACTAATTCTAGAAAAATAAAAATCGAGTGATTCCAACTTCTATTTGAATCTTACAAATTCCTTTATGAGGGAAATGTACTCATTTGAATAGTAACTAGCCCAATTGGTACATATTCTTTCATGAAAAATGTACTGTTCATATGGTAATTTTTCATTTTCCAAGGATTTTCTATGATTTTTCATCAAATTTGGACAGTCATAACTTTCTGTACAAAATTCCAATTCCAATGATCTTTGGCTTATTAAAAACCTTGCAGTGTGAGGTATGTTTCCATAAAGTTTCAACTCATTTGAAGTTCAATTACTCTATTTTACGATAGGGCAAAGAAGGGGAAATGACCAACTTTAGTTCCAGCACTTGGTCAAATTTCAGCCCTACTTAAATTCATAAATCATCATTTTGATCTCTAAACCCTTCTTAACCAAATTAATCTATGTAATTAGGCATTCTCAAGCATACACTATTCATCATAAGTGCATGGTACATTCCCAAGTTACATTATATGTCACATTTCAATTATAATACATAACAACATATAGTCTACAACACAATCCACATTAATGCACATCAAGCTTTGCTTCAAGCATTAAGTACTTGCTCCTTACCCTTTGATGTGCTTTCACCTAAAAATGGTTCGTGAGGGAGAATAAGATTTTTAGAAATCCCAGTAGCAAAGCTTTCTAACACACATTATAAAATTGCATGACAACTTTCAATATAAGTGTGAATTCATAAAAGTGCAACATGTTACAATGAAATGCATATGGCCATAGCATAGAAAAGCACATATTCACACTTTCAATCATCACAAATTTTCAACACAAGTCATGCATAATTCATACACATTTTCAAAGTAATTAAGCTTAGGGTTAGAAGGTCTTGCTACCTTGTGTCTTTAATTTCCCCTTAACTTGAATGCTCTCTTGTTCACTTTGGGAATCACTCTCTTGCACCAAACTTTGGCCTACACAATTGTCAACATAATGGCCATTAAACATATTCCATTACCAAGACAAAAATCATTGTAAACCTCTCTTAAACTATCTCTTGAATTACATAAGTCTTAAGACATCAAACTTGTCTCTAATGTCTTCCAATGCTTAAACAAACTTGGGGTCACTTTTACCCTACACAAAAACTCATTTTAAACTTTGTATAAAAAAAATTATTTTAAACTCATTGGAAGCACCAAAATCATCAAAACAACATTCCTTCTCCAAGTTTCAGGTCAGACCGAAATCATACACACAAGTGTTAAAACAAGATTTTTCAAACTTTCATCATTTATAACAACATATTCTCGATTCCAGAACACTTCTCATGGATTGTTTAGCTCAAGAATAACTATTCCTCATCAAATATAAAATTGGGCAGCAACTCCCCTTAGGGTTTGAGATTCCCAAAATTCATACAAACATCAAAACCAAGCAATATATACATCAATCTTCTCCTTATCATGCAAGCGGTGTTTTGCAACCATTTATTTCCTCTAGATCCCTCTCTTTCTCATTTTTCCTCTCATGAACCCTAACTTTACAGCCACCAAAAGAGAGCCAAAATAAAAAATCTAAACCGATAGAAAGGTAGAGGAAGTTGAGAGGAAGAGATTGATGTATAACTTTAGGTACTTAATCCCTTACCTTGTATTTTTCAAGAGCTTGTTCTTCCTTCTTGTGATTGTTCATGGAGTGTTTTCCTCTCCCATTTTCCAGCTTGAATAGGTCAGCCAAGATGGAGGAATGAGGAGAAAAATCTGTTTATAAAACCCCTTATAATAAAATGGAAGGCTAGGATGTAATCTTAATGGTTAAGCATAATCTAATGGCTTTAGATTGCACCACATATGCAACACATGCTCATCTCTCATTGGCTCATTAAAAGTTTCATGATGGGACTGCACATGGTTGAAAAATCTGTTGGGAACCTTGGGTACACTGACCAAGCCAAATTCCATTCGGTTACTTCTACCAATTAACTTTTTACCTGTAAACATAACTTTATTTTCGAACTATCGATTTGGCCTCTATGTTAGTTTATGAAAAAGAGTGGATATTACATTTCCATTCAATTCTAACATCGTTAAATGTTTAATACTTGCAACCCTAATCTGGTTCTAAAAAAACATGTGGGATTTTTATGTTCAAATGTATGAATATTTTTTAAAAAAATTGATTTATGTTTTCCTCAATAGAAACAGAGTCACTGTGGAAATTTCTATTCAATTGTAAAAGAGTTAAATGTTTAATTCGTCTAACCCTATTCTTGTTCAAAAAAAAAAAGATGTGGCATTTTTATGTCAAAACAGACCAATTTTTTTAAGAAAAGCTTGATTTTTGTTCTAAAAAAAAAACTGAGTCAAAGTCAATTTTTCCATTCAATTCTAAGGGCGTCAAATGTTTGATTCTTGTAACCCTAATCTGCATTTTTATGTTGAAATGAATATTTTTAAACAAAACATGATTTTTGTCATCCACAATAAAACAGAGTCACAGTGGATATTTTCATTCAATTCTAACATCATTAAATGTTTAATACCTGCAACCCTAATCGGGTTCTAAAAAACATGTGGCATTTTATGTTCAAATGTATGAATATTTTTTAGAAAATTGATTTATGTTTTCCTCAATAGAAACTGAATCACTTTGGATATTTCTCTTCAATTGTAAGAGAGTTAAATGTTTAATTCCTGAAACCCTATTCTTGTTCCAAAAAAAAAAGATCTGGCATTTGTTAGTGCAGGAAAAGACCAAGAGGGGGTGAATTGGTCTAATTTAAAAAAAATTTAGATTTAAAAACAAATTTAAAACAATGAAGCAGAGAGATGAAGGAGAAGATGAACAAACAGATTTATCCTGGTTCGGTCCTTCTGACCTACGTCCAGTCCTCAGAGCACCTCTGAGCTTTCGTAATCCACTAAATCAAACCAATTAGGCTCAGCAGCCTTTTACAATGGAGAATCACGCTCCCCCTTTCTATACGTAATCAAACAGAGTCTCACTCTCTCTGTTTTTCTCTTTTCTTTCAGACCAAATCTCAACCCAATATATTCAAGGTCCCAACCTT
>JANTPZ010123732.1:0-21865 GCA_025593235.1 Vachellia pachyceras | reverse complement strand
GGAGAACTATGCCTACAACATGAGGAATACTGTGAAGGATGAAAAGATTGGGGGGAAACTCGATCCAGCCGACAAGAAGAAGATTGAGGACGCTATTGAGCAAGCCATCCATTGGCTAGACAGCAACCAGCTTGCAGAGGCGGATGAGTTTGAGGACAAAATGAAGGAATTAGAAAGCATCTGCAACCCTATCATTGCCAAGATGTACCAGGGCGGTGCTGGTCCTGACATGGGTGGGGCAATGGATGATGATGTCCCATCTGGTGGAAGTGGCGCTGCTGGCCCCAAGATTGAGGAAGTCGACTAAATTCTATTCTTCGGGGCTTCGTCTATTTGCTTTAGTTTCCTAGTTACATTTTCCAAATGCAATGGTGTTATTTTCAATGTTCTAAGTAGTTTCTGGACTTTTGATAGTATTTGCATTGTGTTCTTGTTGAATATTTTAAATTATGTTGAACGTATTTTGCCTGAAAGGTACCGACATTTTATTGCTAAATTCTATGTTTGCCCTTCAATTTGCAGTTTTCCTTTCTATATCTTGAGTTTTCCATTCTAGGGTTCGTTGGGCGTCTGTGACCGGCATGATGGCCGACGTCTAGTTTCAAAAGAATTGTCACGTTTAAGTACCAGCATATTTCTCCTTTTCCTGTCGAACAGTTCGTTTTTTTTTTAAAATTGCTTATCAAAGCAATAAATTATGAAAAGAAAATTAGTTAATTATATTTAAATTGTTACATTTTGATATGGATAATTCAATTAAAAATTTGAAAGTTGTCAATATAGAGGGTGTTTGGTTTCATTTAAAAATTAAAATAATTATTATGTTTTACAAGATTAAACTATTCTCAGGTGCAAAATCAATTTTTCACTGCCTATCTCAATGAGTCGATTTTCCTCAAATGCCAATATTTTCTAGCCGGGGAAAGCCATTGCAGCACTATGAGTAAAGTTAAACCCGAATTTTCCTGTGCTTGTTTCGGCAGCTATGAGTAAAGTTAAACCCGAATTTTCCTGTGCTTGTTTCGGCAGCTATGAGTAAAGTTAAACCCTGTTCTGTATCCAAAAAAAAAAACCTGTTCTCTAGTCTGAGAATTCAAAACTCATAACAGCATAACGATAAAAATCACAAGAAATGTTATCAAATGGATGCTCTAAATAATAGGATGAGTGGAAGGAAAACCATTTGAGGGGAAACCCCTATCCCATCGGAAAGTCGTTCTTTGCATTGAAGATAGTTTGGAATGCCAAAAAGAAAAATGAAATCGGATATTAAACGACAACGCATAACATAAGATGACAATTATCACAAAGGAAACTATCTTTGAAGATCAATCCAGATAAGTGATATAATTAAGAATAACGAGCTTCTGATGATAAAATATTAGCTGTCGTTCCACAATTAATGCAAGGGGGAAGGCAATTAGTGAGGAAAATCCTAAAGACAAAGTGAGAAGCATTTAAATATAGATTACACTGTAACGTTAGTAAAACAATGATATAAGGACCATGGTGGTGACAACCCAAACAAATTTTAACAAAGAACAACTCTCAAGATAACATAAAATCGTTACCACCCAGTTGAGGGCGACGGCAGACTCGAACTTCGTGCTCTTCAGGTCCATCATGGAGTTTTGGCACCGTGATCTCCAGCACCGATCCTGGCTCATCATAGTATGCTTCTAGTTTGCCATCTTCTGGAATCCGAGTAGAAAGTCGAATCTCTCGAACAAACTCACCAGGAGGGCAGTGCTCTGAAGATGGATCTGTAAGCTTGAATGTCCTATCCTGTCTCTTGATGACTGGTTTCCTAGATATGCTAACGCAAGTAACCTTAATGATACCATAGGTAAAAGTATTCCTCCAAGAAACTTTCACACCTGGAAGATCGACAAAGGGCAGACTGATAATTATCAAGTAGCCACGTTCATCCTCATAAATAGTTTTTGCAGCCGTAATCGGTCCATGTGCATTCCTCATTACTCCACTGAAGTTACTCAACCAGTGTGGTTCACTTGGGTAAATTTCCGTAGCTAGAATCCTACCTGAAGGAGGATTAACAGCTAAGTGGCAGTCATCATCATTTGCATGGGGGAAGAAGTCTTTCCTCCTCTTGCTGCTTGGAAATACATCCATTGCATCGCCATTGCTATAGTTAGAAGGACGAGTTGACAAATTTAGCCCGGATCCGTTAAGCAGTTTCTTTGGGTGTGCATGCGAAGTACCCTTGATTGTGGGAGGATGCTTCTCAAGCTCAAAGTCTGAATTGGGGAAATTCCTCCATGAACTGAAATCACTTGCTTCAAGCGGGATTGTGAAATTGAAATCCCTGCCAGTAAGTTCCATCCACCTTTTTCTCTCATCCTCATTAACTCCTGCAAGGTTGGGGGATGAAACAACCTCAATGCCATGCAAACATTGGGGGTTTGATAAGCCTCTATAATGCTTTCGTTGCATCCTGTGAGATCGAACAAAGCCTCTGTCAACGCTAAATGGAAATTGGGGCTCCCCTTGGCGAGAATGGCCATTCATGTAACTTCTTAACTGCATCTTGCCCAATGCATTTTCCGGCCTCTCCTTGAAAACCCACATGTACATGTTTTCCATATCATGTTGAACCATGAAAACGTCAAGCTTGAGATCAGATTTATCGAACCCTGAAACACCATTACTGTTCCGAAATATCTTGGCCTTGGATTTTTCATTCAAAGCAGGCTTAAAATAGAAGGTGAAGAAAAACCATGCTCCCCATATACCATCAACTCGTTTTGAGCACTTCTTTCCACCTTTTGAAACGGGGTTGAGGAAACTTTCAGTCTCGTATCCTTGATTGCCAAGACCAACATCTAACATATCGCACGGGTCAGAATTCCACGACGGTGGAGGCGGGCTGCGCTCCGTCGAGAGGGGCAAATTGATGTCCGGTGGACGGGAAAGTATGACTTGCCGATTCATCTCCAAATCCAGTTCCTCGTGAGAAGACACGATTGAATCCATGCACAAGAGCGTGGATGGGTGATGCTTCTCCATTGACAATGATGTGAGAAGAGAATCGCCCATCTCACCTTATCTCGTTGACGAGAATCATTGCTGGTTGATTCAATGTTGCCACCCCAAAAAAATCCAACAAAACAAGCTTATAAACACCTTCGTCATATTAATCCCCCCTATACTTCTCCATTGAATCCCAAAACTTATAAAAACAGATAATAGAATCCTCAAGCGCTCGTGGAAATATTTTAAAAGACCCAGAACTATAAGATTCAAAACATAAACTGCATATGTACCCACAAATAAATTAAATTACATACTGAGCAAATGCTATGGAAAAAGACAGAGAGGAAAGATGAATAGGCGTATAGAAGGTATGAAGTCTCTTTAATCTCCACCCATTGAGAGAGAAAACAAAAGATCCCGAAACAGCTACGGGAAAAATAAGCGTAGCCCTAACCCAAAGATCTCCAAAATCCTCCAAATTCAGGCGGGAAGCACTCAATCAAAACCATCAAATCCACAAAAGCATGTAAGCTATATAACTTCTTCGCAACAGAGAAAGGTTTAAAAATTACAAGAAATTGATGGTTAGCGACGGAGAGACCCGAGAAGAAAATCAAAAGGGATCTTCAAAGAGTACCTTTGGGTGTAAGTAAATGAGAATCGAGAACAGGAATAGGAAGAAGAACTTGCGATGCCAACAAGGACGCCGTTCTCCATCATAATATTGAAAAACATATTCTCGACTCCAGACTTTGCCCGCTATCTTTTTGGGAACGAGGCAAACAGTCTTCTTCTTCTTCGTGGACCCGTCAAACAGAGCACTGAACAAGAATATATTGGAAATGGCGGTGAGTTTGCAGAGGCAGGGAAGCTGTCTCGTTACAACGACAGGTTTTTGGGGTTAAGACCTCCACTGGATACCACCCGGTTGGTGCCACCGTTTATTAACGGTGACGGTGCGTTTCTCTGTCCGATTTTTCAAATTTTTGTTGCTTCAATGCCACTGTTTGTAACTCCTTATCAATACGCACGGTTCGGCTGGGCTCCTTGACCCATTTTATTTCTCTTTTTAATAGCATCGTGACTTCTGTCTCGGAGATTCTTGGGTTTCCCAACTGATACCTAAATTTTGTGGTCAAAATTAAATTTTATTTAAAAACTTATATAAAGAGATAAAAGTTATTTTTTATCAAATCATACTTTCTTCTAATAAATTTTTTTTTCCTCTTTCATACTTACTTTTACGTCGTAAAACGTAAAAGTTATTCTTATACTGACCCTGTTTGACAACAATTTTGGGAGCCAAAAAACCAGTTCAAACATTGTTTTTTTGTAAAACGAGATAATTCCATTAATATATTTGTCTTGACTTACGTAAAAGTATTTCTCCACTGCGTTCTCAAATAGACCCAATAACTTCTCAAACATAATTATAAAGAAGAATTTATAGAATCAAAAAAAATTTATGAATTTCGAGATATTTTTTTATAAATTTTAAGATAATTTTTACAGATTTTAAAATATTTTTTAACTTAAAAGAAACAATTTTTAACCATGTACAGAGAGAACTCCTCCCCTATCACTCCATCTCGGTATAACTGACACGCGCCCCATTAAAACCTGATCCACCACCCTCTAGACTCACAAATCATTATTTTATATACACACACCTTCTTCGCAGTGTCACGTCATCACAAAAGGGTGATTAAAACATTTTCATGGGAGATGTCATGGATGACGCGACAATAATGTAGAAAGATGTAAGCATTTCTGATCATGACGTTTCATGTTTGAAGATAAGGTTTGTGTGAGAGGTACGAGGGGCTGGAGAAGATGGGATGCGATTTCAGTGTTAATCCATTCGCGTAAAGTTCCCTTCCCATCGATGAAACGTACCGCTTCACTAATCCCTCTTCTTCATCACCGTCCATTTTTAGGTGTGATCTAAGCCGTTATTCTCTTTTTCTTCCAGCCATTACCTTTCCCGCTCGGAAAGCTCAGGTTCAGTCTTTCACCTTTCCCGCTCAGCTCCACTCGTCATCCTTATTCCGACTTCCACTCACGACCAGCCTCCTAGGTTCTTTTCTCTGGTCTAGCTTCTTATTTCATCTTTCGTGTGAAACTTAGAGCTAAACAGAGATGCATTATGTGTTTGTGGGTTTCAGTGCTAACAGTGCTAACGTAAGGGACTGTCACAATGTGGTTATTGTACTGCAAAACAGAGACCAAGAAAGGTCCTGATATCTCATTTAAACTGGAAATTGGAACTGGAAGTTTGAAAAAGAAGTTTTTATGCTCAGTTCAAAAACTCAAGTCCAAAATTTTCAAAACTTGCAGTGAAAACTAAAAGTTTTGAATTCAAGTTTTTCAAGCATGTAATAGAACTCGAATTCCAATTTTCAAAACTTGAAATTTCACAAAACTTGCAGTGAAAACTTGAAGTTTTGAATTCAAGTTTTCCAAGCATGTTATAAAACTCGAGTTTCAATTTTCAAAACTTGAAGTTTCACAAAACTTGCAGTGAAAACTTGAAGTTTTGTATTCAAGTTTTCCAAGCATATTATAGAACTCGAGTTCCAAATTTCAAAACTTGAAGTTTCGCAAAACTTGCAGTGAAAACTTGAAGTTTTGGATTCAAGTTTTCAAACATGTTCCAAAAGAAGTTATATCATTCATTGCTTAAAACACATGCGACTCAGAGCTATAATCTCTTTTTAAGTTAAGGTGGAATATATCTTCTTGCCATATATATGCTGCAATGATTGTTCATGTTTCTATATATTGCAGAGCCAATGGATCGATATATACTTGGCTTGACAAGAGTACTTAAGGGGAGCCCTCTGGAGTGCTTGGCTTGACAACGTGGCAATAGAACCATGCTTGCTGCATGGAGACCTCTAGAGTGGAAATATCTGCTCTCACAACAACATGGAGCCTGTTGTATTGATGCCAACAAAGATGAATTATGCAGAGGCCTAAAGTAAAGCAAGTACCATCCTTTAATCTGTGTAAGCAAAACAAGCAAATTAAAGAACAATCCTCAAAAATAAAAAAGAGTCCACTGTGTATTTTACTTTCCTATATCAAGAAAAGAATTTGTACTTAGTTTACAATGTAGTGTGTCAAATCTCTAAAATAGTCCATACAAGCCCAAAATTGTACATTTTCATTGAAATTAATAAATATACTTTTCAATTCATTACCTTGTATACCAATTGTCATAAGATCTATGGCTTCGAGTGATGGAATCTCATTTCCTTGTGCCTACATTCATACATGCAATGTATATGTTATCAAAATAAGATTTTCATATGTAACATTTAGGAATAAGCAATTGATTGATTTATACCTTCAATAAACTTGTAAATGATGATAGTTGTGCCGTGGAGGGTGGAAAAATATGTGTAGGTACTGAGAATGAAACTGTTGAATATTGTGTTTGTGTAGGTTGTGTTGACGCTTCTAAGTATGAAGTCGATGAAACTTGAGATTGTGTATTTTTCTTTTTGTTAATCCTTTTTCTTTTTTGTGCTAGAGGACATGACGATGAAGCCTCTTGAGAGTCCTATAATAAATCAATACAAATATGTCAAATATAAAATCAATACAAATACAAATGATAGCAATTCTTTTTTGAACTTTTTTGTGAAACTTCAAGTTTTGAAAATTTTAGACTTGAGTTTTTGAACTGAGCATAAAAACTTATTTTTCAAACTTTCAGTTCCAATTTCCAGTTTAAATGAGATATCAGGAGCTTTCTTGATCTCTGTTTTGCAGTACAATAACCACATTGTGACAGTCCCTTACGTTAGCAACGTTAGCACTGAAACCCACAAACACATAATGCATCTCTGTTTAGCTCTAAGCTTCACACGAAAGATGAAATAAGAAGCTAGACCAGAGAAAAGAACCTGAACGGAGCTGGAACGAATTTGAGAGGCTGGGCTTGAGTGGAAGCCGGAATGAGGATAATGAGTGGAGCTGAGCGGGAAAGGTGAAAGACTGAACATGAGCTTTCCGAGCAGGAAAGGTAATGGCTGGAAGAAAAAGAGAATAGCGGCTAAGATCACACCTAGAAATGGACGGTGGCGATGAAGAAGAGGGATTAGTGAAGCGGTGCGTTTCATCGATGGGGAGGGGACGCTACGTGAATGGATTAGCACTGAAACCGGATCCGAATTCAAGCCATATCACTGTAACTGAAGTTGTACATTCACACTCACACCATGTATAACTACTGATGATTAATATAAATTTTAATTGATTTTTTAGCGAGATTGAGAGAGTTAAATAAATTAATGTACTTATTATCTTTTTAAACCAATTATCCTGACTTATAAACCGGTATATAACCTAATAATATATATAATAATTTTAAAAAATATATAATTTAAATTTTTAAAAAATCAATTGGGACATATACAAAGGATCAGAGGTAGTATTATATGAAATCTTCCTATGCAAGTTAAAATCAACGTAACTCATTTTAAGGGTTTGTTTGGAAGTCCTTTTGAGAATTGTTTTTACGGATTCTGAAATAAAACTTAGGTTTTAAAGAATATTTTTTGAAGAATAGTTTTTATGAGTTCCGAGGTAAACCTAGGTTTTAAAAGATTGTGTTTGGAAAGTTATTGGCTTTTACGGAGTTTGAGGTAAAAGGTAGGAAGGAAAGAGAAAAGAGAAAGAAAAAAAAAGTATGAAAGAGAAAATTTATTATAAGAGATTGTGTGATTTGATAAGAAAATATATTTTTCAAAACCTAGGTTTCAAACCGATATTTTACATCCAAAATAGTTATTCTGAAAAATGTGAGTACCTTGACAAAACTTAAGATTTGGGGTAAAACATAGGTTCTAAAAGTAGAAACCAAACAAGCTTAAATTTTGTGCAAAACATGACCTCATAGTCTAGTCAAAATCTATTTGTTTACATGTAATATAAAAATTATAATAAATCAAGTTATTTATAAAATAATTGATGAGGTAAGTGCTTGTTTGGAAGTCATTTTGAAAATAATTTTTACGGATTCCGAGGTAAAACTTAGGGTTTGGAGAATGGATTTTACGGATTCTGAGGCAAAACTTGGGTTTTAAAAGGTTATTGTGTTTGGAAAGTTATTGGATTCGTTTGGGAACACGGCAAAGAAGTACTTTTACTCAAGTCGAGGTAAATATGTTGAGGAGATTATCTCGTTTTGCGAAAAATATTGTTGAACGTGCGTTTGACTTTTCCAAACGTTGTCACAAACAAGCCCATTGTCTTTTACGGATTCCGAGGTAAAAAATAGTTAGGAAAGAGGAAAAAGTAAAAAAGAAAAGATAGGAAGGAGAAAATTTATTATAAGAGAGGGTGTGATTTAGCAAGAAAATATCTTTTTCAAAACATATGTTTCAAACCGAAATTTTGTATTCAAAATAGCTTTTCTGAAAAATGTGAGTACTTGAATAAAACTACCAAACCTAGGTTCAGGAAAAGAAACCAAACAAGCTCTTAATATTAATATAATCTCTGCTATCTCAAATTTACCCCATTTTAATTTTAGTCCTTAAAGTTTAAAACAAATATGTTTGATCCCTCAACAGGGTAAAATTGTCTAGATCTTTGTTAAATCATAGGGAACAATGTTTTAAAAAAGTTAAATTTAAAGATCAAAACCACTGATTTTAAATTTGAAGGACCAAATTAAAATGAGTATAAATTTAAAGGAATAAATATCATGTTAAGTTAATATCCCACGCCCATTGCTGATCTTTTTGGGAATCTAGAGGGTACGACGCTCTATTCGATTCATAAATGTGATATGATGAACATCTGCACCGATTTGCTAAAGACTAATACAAAACTTATCCAAAGGGCGCTACACCATCTGATCATTGAATTGATAACGCATTTAAAGAAGCTAACATGCATGTCGCTTGGCTGACTATCATATTTTTCACTTGACAATTATCGGTGAGCATTTTAACACCGATCTCATAAAGTAAAATGACATGATTTACTGTTAAACTAAAACTTGCGGCTTCCCACTTTTTATATTGAAACTGTGTGACTCAACGTTTGGAAGGTTCAAACGCACATTTAACAGTATTTTTTATAAAACGAAATAATCTCATCCTCATATTTATATATGTAAAAGTATTTCTCTATCGCGTTTCTTAACGAGCCCATTATTAGATTACGTTGTCAAAACGCCAAAGTTTATATTTGCAACTTGCAAGCGACGATGTGTTGGTGGGGCAAATGCTCATGCTGTTTTCACAACTTTTTTAAAGGGTATTTTATTTGGCTCTTACTATTTTCCCAAACATTGGGCATCTTTGGAAAAACTTTTCCCAACGGTGCACGCAAATCAAAATAAAAATATCTCAAAATACGTAAAATCATCTCGAATCCGTAAACTCCTTTTTCTCAACGGATTCCCAAACACAAACAACATGTCTATCATTTGGTATTAATAAGAAATTTTCTCTAACTAAAATGTGTGAATTTTTTCTGCAAGAATTAAAAGCTCATTGACGGCCAATATGTTGACCTTAAAATTAATGCTATACTACAGTTAATGCTTGTTTGATAACTTTTTTCACATGTTCAAAATGCATTTTGGAAAAAAATCCATTAGTTTATAAACTTTAAATTTTTGATAACTCATTTTTTTAAAATATATTTTAAGTAAAAAGCTTATTTTTAACATAATACATTCTAAATTCAACATTTATTTAATTATAATTGTATTATATCAAAATGCATTTTAAAATACATTCTGGCTAATGATAATTCCAACGATGGTTTTTTAAACGGTCATTTAACCGTCCAATGTTGATTATCTCGAGGCGTGTGTGCTTTGACGTGTCATGCACACTTGGAGTTCGACCATCTTAATGGCTTTATCAATTATTGGCCAGTGACTTGATGCATTCTTTAAATAAAAGAGCCAATACATTTAAACTTTGAAGCAACGAGTTCCCACTTCACAGGTAATAGAAGTGGATTGAGTGCTTTTTTGTCATATTCACTTTGGATTCACGTTATTGTGCTTGTTTGGGAATTTCGTTGGGAAAATGGATTTTGCAGATTTTGAGGCATTTTGAGAATTTCGAGATGGTTTTACGGATTTCAAGATGGTTTATGAATTTCGAGATGGTTTTTACAGATTTCGAAATGGTTTTGTCTCGGCTTACGTGCACCGTTTGGGAAAATGGCTTCCCAAACAGGCACATTAAGATTTTACCTGCTCATTTAAGATATGAAAAATATATTTTTGTAAGAATTAATGTTAAACTTTATTAACTTAAAATTAGAACAAAAAAGAGCACATGCATGTTTATAAAAACTTTCACCCAACGATGCACACAAATCAAGAGAAAAAACATTTCAAAATCTGCAAAAAGCATCTTGAAATTTGTAAACCCCTTTCTTCTAATGGATTCCCAAACACGACTTGCACCAAATAACTTGGAAAAGGGTCAAATCCATATGCTTTGTATTTGGATCCGGGATCCCCTTTGTTGTCCCGCCTCGGAAACCAACAATTTTGTGCTTGTTTGGGAACTTTGTTCCCCAACGGTATACGTAAGTCAAGACAAAACCATCTCGAAATCTGTAAAAATCATCTCGAAATCTATAAAACCATCTTGAAATCCACAAAATCATCTAGAAATCCGTAAACTCATTTCTCCCAACAGAACCTCCTTCTCCTAATGGAGTTCCTAAACACACACTTTGTAGTTGTAAAGTTTGTTTATTAAAAAAACAGTTAAAAAGTGTTGTCTTTCAAGATTTGTTTGAGAGATAATTACAAGAAGCACTTTTGCACTGTTCAAAACAAAATACATCCCACATTCCCGCGTATTTACAAACTCATAAGCTGATTCAAATAATCATTAATTATTAAATACAAAACAATTCAAAAATGTCCCCTCATGCCAAATCCGAAAAGCAAAGCCCCCAATTCCCAATATTTTCATAGAATTACAACAATAATACTATCCTACACACAGAGCATAAATCTATAATTCATGTCATGAACTTTAGAAAGCAGCTATAGGAAAAACACAAACAAAATGGAAATGAGCCCAAAGACCAAAGGAGTGGTTGCAGTACTTACATCAACAAAGGGTCAAAGAAGAAAAGTGGGGAATTGAAAAGGCAAAGAAAGGATAGATGTATCCACTGGTTGACCAATAAGAAGACAGCATAGGCCACCAACTTTCATTCACCTGGCTGGAAAACTCATGCCGGGGGGGTCCCTTGAAAGGGACGGAAGACCATATCCACCCAATGAAGAACGAACAATTTGCCTCAAAAGCAGTGGGAATATGCAATCACTCTTCCAAAACTAATGGGCCAGAATATGATTAACTACATTTTGTTTTCTATTTTTTCATTGAAAAATTGATTGATCATTCATATTTGTTATTGTTAATTGTTTTGGTTTTGCAAAAAAAAAAAAAACGAAAGAATCATACAAGAGTGGGATTATTTTGATGTGCCTTCAAACTGATCTCTCAGTTGCTTGTACGTTTTAAGCTCAGCCATGGACAGAGAAGGCGTCAGCTCCACCAAGACCTGCAGATCAGAAAATGGAAGTCAAACAAACAACCGGATAATAGAACCAATAGAGAAAGGAAATTTGCCAATAGCTGGGCCTTAAGCGTTTGTTAAATTCTAACGTGTTTCCATTCCCGACATATATGATAGGCACTGGAGAGCGTATCCTGTAAGTGACTGCATATCTCCAAAGAATGTTGAAATTCAAAACTGTCAACCATTGACAGGAATCTGACCTCCTCTTATTAAGATAAGAAAGCTCCCTACACCTGGGGCTCACGTTAATGTTGTAGGACGGGGTTAAGGTGTATATAGAGAATATGCTTAATCTTATAAAGGCCATTTTCATGCTGAATCTGATTGATTAATCACATTTCAAGCACATTAAATTATAGTGCCGATAAATTCTCTCATGACATCATTGGCCATTTAAAAGCCCAAAGTCAAGCAACTTCACGATCCCTACTGAGGGCACCAGAATAAATGCCAACAAGAGCAAATTACCTGGACAAAATCATTGTGTTCAACAACAACAGAGCCTGTTTCATCATCTTTACCAGAAGACTCGGGATCTGCACTTAAAACCTATAAGAAGAGAGTAAGGATTAGCACCTCCTACAGCACAGATTAAAAATTCAAAGTCCAAGGAACATTTAGGTCTCTCAATACTTTCCCTGCTTGCCAGGGTAAATAGACAACTCATTTTGCACCCTATAAAATTGACAGTCCCATCATCTCCACTACCATAACAGGCCTAATGTCAAAATGCAAATAAAATAGAAATTATCACCATTCAGGCCACACTTACCTTGCGTTTTGCAGCCTGAAACCATGCATCTGCACATAAGGCATACATGTCTGCACCAGTAAAGTTTGGTGGACACTTTTTTGCTATTGAGTAAAGTGACACGTCTTCAGACAATTTAAACTTTCCTGTAAGTGCTTTAAGGACCCTGAGAAAGATTAACAACTGATGTGAACAAGGGCATATTACATACAGCCACTACATCATAACACACACAGAGAGGGGGGGGGGAAGAGAAATTTACCTCTCTGTAAGATGCATCAGAGTTAACTCCAACATACAGCAGTTTATCAAATCTGCGTGGGCGTAAAAGTGCAGGGTCTATCAAGTCCGGCCTGTTACTTGCACCTATGATAAAGAGATCCTAAATGAAGCAAGAGAGATTCCATGTGTCAGAAGAAAAGTAGTTAATGAAATATCTATAACAATGAATTTTCATGCCATAAAAACCTGTGCAGAATCATTCAGGCCATCAATCTCCGCCAGCATCTGATGAGAAGGAAAATGTACCACATTAGGAAACACAAAGAATTTACAAACACCATAACCCCCCTCAGGAAAGAAAAAATCACCTGAGAAACCACTCTGTCCGTAACACCCCCAGAATCCCCAGAGGCACCCCGGGCTGGAGCAAGAGAATCAAGCTCATCAAAGAAGATAACACATGGTCGTGATGATCTGGCCTGCAATATGCATTATGCTTGAAGTTGATTAAAGCAAAATCGGATAATGAAAATTGTCCTCCCCTCACCCCCTATTCTTAAATTTCTTATAGCTTCAGAATTACTTAGATCCAAGTACGATACCTTCTGGAAAATGTCTCGCGCGTTCTTCTCAGACTCTCCAATGTACATGTTGATCAGTTCAGGCCCTTTTACACTAAGAAAATTTAAGCAACATTCGGTGGCAACAGATTTGGCTAATAATGTCTACAATACAGAGGAATGGCAAGAAAATTAGGAGACAGAATTCAGTCAGAATTATAATAGCAGATAAAATGGTGAAGTAGGTACTGTTGACACTCAGTAACTTACTTTGCCAGTACCAGGGGGCCCATACAGAAGAACGCATACGTAATCCAGATGAAAAGAGATCCTTATGCAGGAAAGGCAATTGAAATGCGAAGTAAAGAATGAAATATTTAGAAATAATGGCCTGTCAATTGTCAACAACTTTTCCATGCTTTTGTCTATGTATAATATAAAAACTCGAAAAATCACACAATTAATGAGCTATGAACAAGTGATTCAGTTTTCAAGCTCTATACAATGTACAAGATTCACATTAGTTTAACATATAAAAAATCTGTACAGCCTGCAGTATTCATTTGCCATGAACACTATAACTTTTCTATAATTTATATTCAAAAGTCACATGAACAATGAGGTGCTTTGGGTTTTGTGCTTCTCTTTTTCTAGTATCACTATTTTTGCCATTCTCTCTTTACCTTTTTTTACTACAATATGAAATTGAATTTGAACTTCTCACCCAAACTTCTGTTCAAATCCACGTATTCTTCAGTCAAAAAGTTTCCATCAGGTTTTTATTTATCCCATGCATCCCATGGGGGATATCTTATTGATAAGCAATAAAATAGAGAAGAAACGGACCTGAATAATTTTGAATTGAAGAGAAAATAACTTGAAGGAGTAGAGAACTATGTGTCATCCCCATTTAGACAGTGTAATTAACCAACAATGATAACACCTTAGCATCTTCTAGCATTTCTAAGTTCTCATTATTCTGCTCAATCTTGGACTGATGCTTGCATTACTGCTAATAAACATCTACAGGCCTTGGCCAGAACAGCTAGCTTGTGCTTACAATGTCTGGATAGTCAAAAGAACCCACTACTCTTCCAATCAAATCTAATCTTCAATCTCTCTGAATACTCAAGCAGAAAATTAATTAGCTGAGGGTCATATAAAAAGGTCCAAGTTCTAGAATCTTTGACTTTAGACGAGGATCTTGATACTCCAACAATTGTATTAAATCTGACTTAGTTGCCACATATGCTACACGAAAGACAACATCCTAACATGCCATGGAGATTTAAACAGGAAATATATCTAAAATCTCTCGTTGGCGTCTATGACTATAAATTGAACTTCAGTTACAAGGCTGATACCAAATCAGACAAATTTTTTCTGTTAGTGATTTAACAGAGCTGTAAAAAGGTTTTACAGGAAATATGTGAATGTTAAAACAGTTATGCTGGACAAGAGCCCTACCTGAACAGTATCCAGTATTGATTTTTTTCACGTCTTCAAGCCCACCAACATCTTCCCATTTCACATCTGGAACCTGAGAGAAAAAAATTCAATCTCAAATTTCCTACGTTGGGAATAGTCTCTAAAAGATTACATTACTCGATACTTGTATGCGTTTCTTTGCAACAACAGTGGTTTTTCTGATCTGGGTTTCTAACACTGATCAATGCAGATGAGAAAAATAAACACGGAAAGCCGGTTCACTTAGTGTACCTTTGCCGCACCCAATGCAGCGGCATTTCTTTTCTTTGATCGTTCCAAAGCTTTTGCCAAGTGTTCTTTGCCTTGGACCTCTGGTGAAACTTTCCATAGCCAAGAGGAGTTGTAAGGTTTTTTGAAGAAGGATTCTGAGCTGTAGTCAATATATTTAATCTTCAGGTTTGATAAGAAAGGGTGATAATTCATCAACATTGATAATTCTCCAAACCTGTTTGCCTAGGAGTGCTTGATTGATAACTTTTGATGGTCTAATTCCCAGACCTCCTTGATTGATGGGGGAATAGCTTATCTTTGAGGGCTACATGAATTTTCTTGTGATTCTCATTTGATCCCCAAAAGAAATTAAAACATCTTCCACCAATCTTGTCACAGATATATTGTGGAATTTTAACGCAGGATAAGATGTGGATGTTGGATGCTGATAATACTGACTTGAGCAGAGTAACCTGCTTGCTTGAGAAAGCAACCTTGCTTTCCATGTATTGGTTCTACTCTCCAAATATACAAGCAATTGCTACTAGATGATAGATTTATCTCTTCCAGGATCAATCCAGGTGCCCAGATATTTCCCTAATCTTGCTGAAAAGTGGATATGCTTTTCTAACAAAATGATAAACATTAAACAGAGCCTGAAGCGTTATTCACCGAGTCTAAGAGCATTCACTGGGTTTGGTATTTCATCGAAATCGAAATCCAGAGAAATTGGAAAATGTTCTATTGAAAATTTTATCAATAAAAAGGATATGTCTATCCTCTTTGCCATAACTTAAAAAATTGCATTCATATAAATTGAAATAAAATTTATATTACGTATTTATTTATTGGCAATAAATTGTTACGGAAGAGTAACTTCTATGGTTAATCTAAATATACAGTTGATCTGATGAATATTTGATAGGATAAATAGATTTGATTTTGTTTTACATCAATGACTGAGCCATGAAATTTAGGTGCATTGACACTCACGCATTTGATAACAAAAAGGTAATCCCTATATTCACTTGATTGAATAAGGCTTGTTGGTGGGAGCAGCTTAGGGGCTCCCATCAAGGCACGAGTTCGAAGAGGCGAAGAGGAATAAAGTTTCATATTCTTCATAAAATGTTTAAAGCTCAATGAACACACACACATAAGTATATATATCAACAAAACCTTTTAGTGCGAAACATCACTTCGATCCCACGCATCTGTCATTATTAATTTCTAAGCGTTAAAATAAGACGACCAATTTCGGTCAACAACGAAAGGACATGCCATTTGCTTTGCTTGGCCTTCGGCCATATTCCTTGACGTCAAGAATTAAAGTCGTTGTTCTTCTTTCCCTTCCATACTCATTTTCGGTGATAAAAAAAATAGGAAAATGAGATATAAAGCACATGGAAAATAAGAAATGATATAATAGTGATTCTAATTTCAAAAATCTCAAAATGGGTACTAGATACAATGAAATGATAAAAATGCCGGTAAGCAATTTTTTATTTTAAAAAAAGAACACTTCAACCACCGGCGGGTCCATTGCCGCTGGTGGCGGCTACCGGCCGGTGACCACCAGTTGGAGCTCCGGCGATGGCGGGGTCCACCGGAGCTCTAGAAATTTTTAAATTCAAGTGGTGGGGGGTCAAACCAATGGCGGATTCATGATCCTGACTCATGGGGTGTAAACTATATTTTTTTTAGTTGTGGGTTCAAGATGAGTGTGACTTATTCTTAATATGTTTTGAGAATAATTTGAACAAAAATTTAGTGGATTCAAAATTAGCAAATAAGTGGGTGCAAAACAAATCACATAGTACTAATATATACCTAATTTTTTGGAAATAAGAGGGTGCGGCTGCACCTACTAAAAGTCAGGCCAGCTAAAGTTTAAGACATGGTAATCTTCATCACCTTGTCTCTTCAATTAAAGGGGTTTTCATTTTGGGTAGGGTTGAATTTTAAAATTGTACTGCATCCGCTATGGTCTGGGTTGGAGTTTTATGTGATCATTAATATAAAATCTATTAGTATGTGTTTTAGGAAAATGAAGTAACATTTACTATCATTAACTATTAAAATCTATTCTATCTTTTAATTTATCAAATTTGTTAAACAGATGTGAGCTGTAACTTTTTAATGCAAGTGTGGAGGGAGTAGTGCTAAGAAAATAGGCTTAGCCCGCGGGTTGAGCCCGCCAACCCATGGGTTGGGGCGGGCTCGGGGCTACCCCATGGGCTAGGGCGGGCCAGCCCGTTTTTTTAATTTTTTAAATTTTTTTAAAATTAAATCTTTTATATTTTTAATAGGAAGATGATGATGTTTCAATAGTTTCAAATATTATTTTAAACCTTATTATTTCATCTTAAATGCATACTTACTTTGGATATTGTTGATTATGTATTATGTTTTTGTATTGTAAATATTGTTGATTATATTTTTTTAGAAACGTACTGTATTTTTCTTTCGAAAAATCAAATAGACTTGGTAAATTTTATGTAAATTTGTTGTATTATTTTTTTAAAAGAAATTTTCAATAAAATAAAAATATAAAAAAAAAGTGGCAGTTGGCAAGCTAGCTTATCATCCCGCCTAAACGGGCTCGGGCTGCCAGAAACGGGCCAGCCCGTTTCCCAGCACTAGGTGCTACAAACACCGGACCTTCACAAAAATTAACTGAGTTACTTTAATGATGGCCTCGTATGGCTCAGTCGGATGTAATTTATCAAATAAATTTTGGATGTAAAAATGTATACAATAATTCAAAAAAGGGATCTAAAATACCACAGATATTAAATTTGACTGATGTTGTTAAGTCACTTTTTTTCCAAAATTCATCCAGGTCATATTCTCCTTTAGGGTCAATTTAGAGTTGGAAAATGAAAATTCTTCACTGTCTCAATATTTTGTGTGAACAATCTTTGTGACTCAATTTTTACGAGGATTTTATAAATTAAAATTATTTTTCAAAATCTATCCATTTAGAATTTCAAAGACCACGTCTCATTTAAAGACTAGTTTAGGGTCAAAATATGAAAAAAAAAATTCACCGTTTCAGAATTTTTTGTGAGCAGCCTCTGATGCATATGCTTTTTGGGGGATTTTAGAAATTAATATTATTTTTTTAAAATTTATCCATTTCACATCAGAAAGACCACATTTAGATAAAAGACTAAACAATTTAGATTTATAACTTAACGATGTTAGTCACAATTCCGTAGCATTTTAGGCCCATTTTTGAATTCATGGTGTATAATTTTGCAGCCGAAAACTGTGCTTATGGTGATATGCTCTTTTAAAAAAAAAGATAAAAGGGTCTTTTTAAAGCTTTACCATATAAAAACAGTAAAAACATACCTAAAGGCAAAAACAATTTTTAGATATTTTTATTTTTCATTTGAAAAAATTGAGAAACACTCTTTTTGATACAAAAATTGAGAAACACTCTCCCGTTTTGTTGTTAACATTTAGCGCTTGTTTGGGAATTTCGTTCCCCAACGAAATACGTAAGTCAAGATAAAACCATCTTAAAATCCGTAAAAATCATCTCGAAATCCATAAAAATTATCTTGAAATCCGCAAAATCATCTAAAAATCCGTAAACCCCTTTCTCCCAACGGAGTTCACAAATGTGCTTGTTTGGAAAAGTTATTGTTAACATTTCAGCCTTCAATGTGCATTAGCCATATAACCTCCTCACTCTCTATTACAATCCTATCATGGTCAATAATGCACATCTAAACCTATTTTCAATTAAAACTCACGAAAGTTGAGGGTCGACTGCCTTTTGTGAGACTATTTTTAGGAAAACTAATCTTTTTTATTTCTCAAGTTTTGATCGTGTTGTAACTCAATCCTTAAATTATGATTATATATAACTTAATCCCTATAATTTTGATTCGATTGTAACTCAATTCCTAAACTTTGATTCATTACAACTTAGTTCCTATAGTTTTAATCATTTTATAATTTAGTTTCTAACCTTTTATTATATATGATTTATTTTTTAAAATATAGGAAATAAATTATAAAATGGTTAAATTATAAGGACTGAGTTGCAGTGAGCCAAAGTTGAAAGACTGAGTTCTAATTGAGTTAAAACTATAGAGACTGGGTTGTATTGAGTCAATATTCAGAGATTGAGTTATAACCGAGTTAAAAGTTGAGAAATCAAAAGACTGATTCTACATGGAACCTCATTGTAATTTCCAAGGTATAGGAAACCAGACGGGTAACTGAACCGGATAAGGCAGTGGATTAAGGGTCAGTGGGTCAGACCGGAGTCAAACCAGGGGTCAGACCGGTGAGGAATAAAAAAATTAAAAAAATAAATCTTGAAACACATTGACACAATCAAACTATCCAAAATTGAAAATTCCAAAAACAAAGTAGTAAATTCTATTATTAATAAAGTAACAATTACTAAACTAATCATATACTTGTATTTGGCAAAAAAATCATATACTTGTAGCTTATATATTCTCTGACATTATTTATAATTTTGAAATATTTATCCTAACAAAATATTAGAATATATGGTATGGGTTCTTTTTTATTTTTTAACCTTCAAATTTAAAATTTTAAAATAATTTATCCTTTTTTAAAAACTAATTAAAAAGAAGATGAGTAGATGCAAACGACAATATGCTTGTATGGGAAGGAGTTCTGTTTTTTATTGTTTTACAAATTTTAAAAATTATTATTTTATTTTTTTAAAGGAAAATTTTAAAAAAAGAGAGAAAAAGTCCAACCCGGCCAACCCACTAACCCGATCGGGTTGACCGAATTGATCCCGGTTCACCCCGAGTCAGACTGGGTTGATCGGTTTAACCCCAGACCGGGATCCAACCATCACCCAGACCGGACTGGAGGCCAATTCGTCAGTTTCCGGTTCGGATCGACCGGTCCAATCCGGGTTCATGAATATGGGTAATTTCTCAATTTATAATCTTAAAAAAAAAGACAGCCTTCATGCTCAACAATTTCAACGAAGCAATAAAAAGGAGGAGTCCGAGACATCTATCTACAAGTTCAAATGGCAAATTTGTCCAATCCTATCGCTTAATTTATGTGTCTGTTTAAAAACACGATAGAAAAGTACTTTTAGGTAAATCGAAGTAAATATGTGGAGAAAATTATCTCGTTTTACGAAAAAAATATTGTTGAACGTGTGTTTGACTTTTAGAAATGTTGTTCCAAACAAACCCCATATCGCTTTAGAATTGAAAGGTTTTCGTGTTTTCTTAAAAAATTTCAAAACCATTTTTACAAATTAAAATAAAATTCTTATCACAAACGTATCTAAAAATATGTAAAATCATTTAAAATAAATAAATTTAAATAATTACTTTTTTCCCCTCATAATCCAAATACTCACCGCACTTCTATCACAAGTCACAACCCCTCAACAATAGTCCAGCTAAGCATCACCACTTCGAAATCTTAAGGATATTTCCGTCATTTGAAGAGTGAGTGTCGGCTACGGCTCTCCTCGTCAAAAGTCGTGTTTTAAAATTTAAACATTTAGTGAAAATTTAATATATTTTCCAAGTGCGCTCTTTGGCGGGTACCCCAACAACCCAGGCTTGAGCGAAAAACAAAATCCAAAACAAAAAAAAAAAACTAAATTAAAATTACAAAAGGAAACGAAAGAAGCTGAAATCTCCCAAAGCCGGACCGTACACTACCCCGTCATAGAGAGGGAGCGAGACAGTGAGGGAGCGAGCGGGAGAAAAGAAGGAGCAGAGACCCCGTTCCTGTGTGAACGCATCTCCGTTACTCGGAATCGCGAGGCAGCAGAGCTAGGAACAAAAGCCTCTCCGATCTCAGAGCATTCTAGACCACTGTAAATTTCTTGTGCAGTACCTTTTTGGGCCTGTAAAGTCTGTGAGTTGTACAGGATCCTCAGTACAAACAACCATTTCCATGGAGTTGTACGGCAGGAACCCGGCTAGGAATGGATCGCAACCCGGTAATCAATCTGAATGGCACCCATCAGGCGGCGAAGCTGGGCTTGAAGGTGCTTAGATTGCGAGTTTCAACTTGTCCCGTTTTGGATCAAATTTGGTCTTTTTACGATGTTGCTCTGTTAGGGTTTCCCTAATGCGGAAGTTAAGTTGGGGTTTGTGATGCTTTATGTTTCAATTTTGGTATTCTTGTAGAATCGATGTGGCACTTGACCATCGGTGGCAGCGAATCTTACCCGGAGCGACACGGCGCACCCAATTGTGTGTATTACATGCGAACCGGGTTCTGTGGATACGGTAGCAGGTGCCGTTACAATCATCCTCGTGATCGTGCCGCGGTAAACACTGAGCATTTTAAACTAGTTATACTTGCTCGATAGTGTCTCCTTTGATGCAGCTAAACTACCAATATTTCGAGAGTGGACACACAGTTTTCTTGTTGCTGACTTCTGTAGAATGTGTTAAAAGCTTACTCGATGGGCAATTTTTATAAGTGATCGAGATTCGCAGCTCTTTTTGTTTTTTTGGAATCCTACTCTCTCTGTTTTTTATTTGTAGTATTGCTTTTTCTAAGTTACTTCCAAGGAAGCTGATTTTTGAGCTGCCAATTCAGTTGAGAGGATACATTTACTTCATGCTGCATAAATGCACACTAATAAGAGTAAAAAGAATAAGAGGGTGTATATGGATAAATTTTCTTACTATCTTCGCGTTTGGGATGTGATATTTATAACGTGAATCTCAATGGACTCAAAACCACTCAGGTTGCAGCAGCTGTGATAGCTACAGGGGAGTACCCAGAACGAGTAGGGGAACCTTTGTGTCAGGTATTGTTCTTTATGATCTTTACATTCTAGATTCCTGGAATTGCCTCACTTTTTACTTTCTCTGGTCCACTGTTGTTGGTATCTTTACATTTTATTTAGAATAGCCATGTTCTGGTACACTAATCTGGATCCTATCTCATGAGCAGTATTATTTAAAAACGGGAACCTGCAAATTTGGTGCATCCTGTAGGTTTCACCATCCAAAACACGGAGGGGGATCGTTAAATCAAGCTCCACTAAATATTTATGGATACCCGTTACGCC
>JANTPZ010123713.1:0-15571 GCA_025593235.1 Vachellia pachyceras | reverse complement strand
AAAATATTAATTGAAAAGCATGAGAAACTAAATGCAGCCTTCGTTCCCTTTGAAATTGAAAGGCTTGAGCAAACATCAAGAATATGATAATTTTTCATTTTTTAGGAGTGAATCAAAGAGATCGGATCATCCTAGAAGAGGGTCCGGAGGATATATTAAATAAGGAAGAATATCTTTCAAGAAGGAGTGAGTCACCAAGGATCAAAGTCAGAGACACAGTTTGGCCAAAAAAAGGTCAGAGACAGCGTGGCACGAAATACCTCGACCGTATTTTATGAGTTGTCGGGGGTGTGAAAGGATCTTTATCGAACGGTCAGGATCTAGTAATCTCTCGAATACTGTCCTTTTTATTTTTGCTATTTTTAAAATGAGCACCGCGTGGGGAATTGGGGATCGGCATGGGCCCATACTCTCCTCATGCGCTCACTCCAACTCATTTAGGGCCCATGTAGTATACGGAATTGGTTTCCATCGATATGGAGTTATGTTTGACATATCTAAAAAGAAACTTACGAATGGGCGCCAGGTAGAATTGGTAAAGGCTATTATCAGCATTTTTTAGGGTGAGGGTTTGAATCATAAAGAGTGACAGCCGCGATAATTAACGCAACCTCAAAGAGGTTGTCCTATCGGTACCTCACTACCACCGTAAGGTCTCCTCACGGGGTCCGGATTAGTCTGGGGCAATGAACTCAGGATACCGGATGGTTTATACCAAAAAAATAAAAAATAAAAAAAGATACTTAATTTTTATTTAAAAGATTAAAATATCCTTCTAATTAAAAAATAAAAAACGATATACTCCATTACAATGCATCACTGGTATTGACATAATTTCACCTAATCTGTGTGTTTGAGAAATTTGTTGGGAGAAATGAGTTACAGCTTTCGAGGTGATTTTATGTATTTCGAGATGGTTTTTACAGATTTCGAGATGATTTTGTCTTGTTTTACGTACACCGTTAAAAAAATGAGTTCTCAAACAAACACCATTTCAATAAACCGCCTTCAAAATCACCGCGTCCACCATTGATCCACCAACAACTACACCGAAGCTTCGACGGCCACCAAAGACCCAAATCCAAAAATGAAGATAACAACTTTTGCAAATCTGAAACTCTGACATCCATTGAAGGCGTGGTTGCTTCCTCATTATTATTTTTTTTTTGCTGGCCACCAACCTTTATGGCATGCTGACTTTTTTTAAAAAGAAAAATACTTTATGCCATGCTATTTGACATGGGCAAGATGTTGGATTTGCAGGACCTGGCTACTACACTTGTAGGGTTAGTTTATTTGGAATAATGTTTTTAAAAGTTAAACGTATGTTTAATAGTATTTTTCCGTAAAATGAGATAATTTTTTTTACATATTTACCCCAACTTGCGAAAAAGTACTTCTATACCGTGTTTCTTAAACAATCACATTATTAATTTGTTATCACCGGTAGGTAGGAATTTCCATTTTCACATTTCTCTGCAAAGATTGCATGAAGCATCGCAATGAAAAAAATATATGCTTATATAAGTCACATTTAAAATTAAAATTCAGATGAAACATGAAATAATATTTTGAGTGAGTACATACGTACCTTTCAAATTTTATTATAAATCATTTTGCAGGCTCCTTCATCTCGATTTTAAAAAATAAAAAAAATGCGGTCATAATTAAATGGTTTGTCGTGGGCACAATAAATGATAGCCAACAAACGTCATAGTGGGGGCATGTGTTACACAGCAGAGTTCTGTGTACATGAAAGATTTATTGGCCCAGAGATTCCTCATTGGAGGCGAGCGTTGGCTTTATTCCCACCAACGTGAGTGACAAAAAGCTTCAAATTCTTTCCACATATGATATATCCTCCCCGGTCACCAACCAAAAACATCCATCAATGGAGCAGAAGCATGCAAATGAGTGCCTTCAATGGGCTGTTATAGAGCAAGAAGAAGAACGAGTTCAGGAGGAGGCTGTCTTGGAAGGAAGGCAGGCCCGGAAGCAACTTCAGGACAATGTCGTCTCCAATGTGACACTGTCATCGCCATCTTCTTCTTCATCCCCTACTGCCAATGGAGGTACTGGGCATGCTAATAACGTTTCCCCACCCGAGATGGGCGAGATTATGGTAGATGATAAGGAAAAAGCCGATAACGCAGCAGCTGGACTTGGGCTTGCAGCTGAATTTCCAGGAGCGTCATCTCAGAATCAGAATAGCGTTTACTTTGACAAGCAAGACGGTGTGTCACTAAATATCTCTCGTGTTTCTTTCCCTTCTATAGCATCCTATTCAATTGTCAGAAATCATCATTTTCTGGAAAATTATAGAATATACGGTAATCTTAGGTCGTCTTAGTCAGTTCACTTCATTTATATATCTGGGAACCACCAGTTATACGGTTGTTTTTCGGCTGTATCTTTGAATTAAGTTCAAAGTGTCGATTGTGATGAGCACTGGTCATATTTGATCGTTTTGAAGCAATTGATTCAGTCTTACTGTTGAACTCAGTCTATTTGTTTGGGTATTATACAAGTAATTTAACTCGCGTTGCTATTCCAGCTCTCAGGATTGTCTTAATTTATTGATGTATAATCAGTAGGCATGTAGTCATTACTTGTTTATTTATGAAGGAAAATGGAAATGTCACCACTGCACCTGGACCAAGCAATTTGACAGTCCATGGACTATGCCCATTTTGGATCTCAAGCAAAACTCTGACTTGCTGATGAATATCAACACCATGATCCAACATGTACCATGCTTTGTTTGTGAAACTAAAGGTCAGTGGATGTCAAGATTTCTAAAACACGCCTAGCATTCGATCGATCCCCCATGCTGCTTAGCCTCTCTGTAAAGTGAATTCTCGGTGTCAGTTACAAATACGGGAGTCACTTTTATGGTCAAACCCTGCTGGAGCAGCCAAAACAGTTAAATGTGGCTTGCTGTTAGGAGTTCTATAGAAAAAGATGCCACTTCCCTTCTTCAAATATTCTTTAAATGTGACTCGTTGCAAATTTTTTTTTTTGAAGCATTCTCCTTGTTGGCATCACCAATTTTACTGCTTTTTATCATATGTTTGGTCATTTTGATACTCTGTTGCCATTTCAGTTCAAGAGTCTCGTGGGAAAGTATAAAATTGTGGCGAATTTAAATTCCTTTCAGACATCTCAAGTTCCCGATTCTATTTTTTTTTTTTACATTGACTTTGTCATGGAAATTCAATATTGTGATGGAAATATATAACATTCTTGCAGGTGATGAAGCCGATAATGCATCTTATGAAGTTCAAAATGGAGATGGTGCTAGGTCTGTTCTTCCCTCATATAATGGAATAGGAGAATTCAATATCAAAGTGCAAAATCCAAGGATTCAAAAAAGTGCGTGCAATGGAGTCAACAATCCGGATATGAAAACTACTGAGGAAAAAGGTCCTTTTAATTCAACATTATCACCTTTGCATGATTCGTCTGAAATAAAAACTAGTGATGCTAAGGATTTTGATGGTGAAACTGGTACAAAAGAAGACGCGGAGTTGATAGAAGGAATTGACCAACAACTGAAGGAACTTGATGTTGAGGCTGTATTGGCGAAACAAGAGACACACGATTTGTTCTGTCCTAACTGCAATTCTTGCATCACCAAGAGGATTATTCTCAGAAAAAGAAAACGGAGCATTCGTTTTTTGGATAACAAATCAAAGCGTGATAAGTTGGACAATGTAGTTAGCTCCGAGAAGGTGGATGGTTCAGAGCATGAAACCAACCAAGATGATCATGCAAATTCAACTTCCGGTGCTGGTCATTTAGAGCAGCAGCGACATCTTGATAACGACTCTGTACAAGAGCAAGAAGTATTTAGATGCTTAGAATGCTTCAGCATTTTTATTCCCAGAGGTTTGTGGAAATTGAAGGCTATCCTCCTAGAATTTGTGTATGACTTCTTGATGGATCTTTAATGCTTATGTTCTTAAATCCCATTATTTTGGCAGGAAATAATTTTAATCCGATCTGGAATTCCAGCGGTGCTCAGGAGCATGAAACTTCACAAATAACTTCAACTATACCTGCATCGGCCATGAAGAGTTCTTCAAATATAACCATACCACGTGTGGAAAACTCTTCAAGTGTTGCAGGTTCTAATGGAAACTGGTTCTTCTCTCTATTTACTTCAAATAAAGGGAAAACATCTGATGAAAAAGGTATGATACTGTTCTCAGTATTCCTTTACACTCTTTATGGTTTTCTTCCCTGTTGCATCACCTTTGAATAAAATTTCTGTAGTTTCCTTTCTTGAACTTTTTTGAGCTATGGAGCCTACATATTTGAATTGAGCAATACAGCTTTCTACTCCTAATTAATGTTTTTTGTTTTCCTGACATAATATTGTAGGCAAAGCTTCCTCCAAAAATTCTAAAACTGGTCCTGCTGAACAGAAGCATTCATCATCAATTGCTTCCAATGTGATAATGTCCCCTGAAAATGGTCGTCTACAGAGCCTTGTTACTGATAATGGAAAAGCTGTGCCTAATGTCAAGTCTGGGCATGGAGGTCTGAATGGAAATCTGGTGACCAATGCGGGAGAGGAAAACAATGGTTCAGCAGATATAAAAAAGACAGGTCTGCTTTGAATTAATGATGATAGTTCCTTGATTTTGCATGATTTTATTCTTTGAACGCAGAATTGACGAAGTCTTTTTTTTTGGGGGGGGGTAATATATTTATGATTGTGTATTTGAAATAGCTATCTTCTTGGAATTTCATTCTGCGTTAGTACGAGTTGCACTTTTACTATTTCATAACAAAAAGTAAATAATTCACATTCAACAAAATAAAAGAAAAGGTTTTATGTTGGTGATATGTTACAAAATTGCAAAACATTCATCATTTTCTCTTGATTTTAAATATATTATGCGTTTAAACTATAGAATTATATATGAAACTGCACGCACCTGTTAATTGTACATAATGTAGAGTTTTTAAATTTATTATCTTATAGCTACATTTCATAATTAAGACATTGTTGCTTACTACATCAGTGGATCACTCTGAAGCAAATATTGTTGCAAATTTGCACTCGAATAACTTATCCGGCAATATAGTACCCGGCCAAGAGAGGGATCTTTTAGCAATTGCATTTACCAGCGAAGCACTTACAGATCCTGGAGAACCTGCAAAAGATGCCACTCTGAAACCTGGTGAAGGGGAACCTGATTTTCCGGTTCAGTCAAATGTAGATTCTAGAATGCCTGAGAAGCCATTGAAGGACATAAACAAGACACCTGAAATGTTACAGAATGGTTATTCCTCATTGATAATGCAAGCACGGGTTGCAAATGATGCGGCTAATGGCATGCAAAGTTCTGGAGTAAATGCTAAAATTTCGTCCGGGGAAGACTTTAGACGGAAAACGAAAGATGAAAAGAACACTGAAGGCAACACAAAACCTGAAGTCAGTAGTGACAGTACATGTATGTCGAAGACAGAATTTACCATCCTTTACCTCTTATACTTTCTAGTTTATGTTCTTCCAAGAATTTTGTGGGGTTTTTTTTATTTTACATTAACATCAAATATAATCAATATGCAGCGGGTGATGTGATAGTTGATGTTGAGGAAGACAAAATTGAATCGAATGCCTCTCGGGCGATAGGAGATACTGATCCAATTAATGGCGCTATTTTGAGAGACACAGCTAATCAAGTTTATGTTGGTGAACAATCAAGAGCTGAAATTGTGGAAACTCGTGGATGGGAAATACTTAAAAGTGTTGTCTATGGAGGTTTACTCGAATCAATCACAAGTATGGGAATTGTGTCATCTGCAGTTGGTTCTGGTGCTGCCCCATGTAAGTGTTTTCTCTCTCTCACTTTTCTTCAGAGAGGGCTCTTAAAATTCAGGTATTTTTGCAGACATGGATTAAATTTTCTCTCGGAATGAAAGGTACTCTATAGGCCTTAATTCGAGGGATATAATATGATGCAGTCAAGTATCCAATGATGGTTGAATTACGATTCGTGTGATGTGTTTAAAGTTAAACAAATAGTTGTTAAAGCACACCCATTACTACGTACAGAAATCATCACATCAATGACGAGATCTTTTCTTTTCTTTTTTCCTTATGGCTATCTGGCACATTAGATTGCTTGATTAGATGTGAGTATAACCGGGCCTTAATGATAAGATTTTATCTGGAACTTATCCATTAGTATATTTTAAAATGTAATCATACCATGTATATTAATTTTCAAGGTAGAATTAGCTGTTTCTAGTTTCAAGGGATCAGAAGTTGAAGTGCTTGAATTACAACCTTAAATTTAGTATTCACTACAATTTCATGTTGAAAAGTTGATACTTTGGTTGGTAATGTGTTTATTCTGTGGTCCTGTGTTGCAGTAAACATCATAGCATTGGGATTGGCAAATCTGATTGGTGGATTATTTGTCATTGGCCATAATGTGAGTGACCTTTCGTTCATTCCTGGCAGTCCTCAATCTCATTCTCATTCGTTCAAGTTCTTGCCACTCTCACTGTTAACCTACTCTATTTCCTTCCATATAAAATTCATTCAAGCGCCCTCTTTTTTCTTCAGCTTCTTGAATTAAAAGATAATAAATATGGAGAGGATCTACATGAAACAAACACACAAGAAGATCGGTATCAAGAACTACTAGGGCGCCGGGAAAACTTTATACTTCATGCAGTTGTGGCTATTTTATCATTCCTGATATTTGGATCTGTTCCTATATTTATTTATGGCATTTTGATCCGCAAGAATTACCAGACTGAATTTAAGCTTGCAGCAGTAGCAGCAACTTCTCTTCTCTGCATCATTCTCCTTGCTGTAGGGAAGGTTTACACCAAAAGGCCACCCAAATCCTATTCCAAGACTGTATTCTACTACGTTACCATGTCACTTGCTGCCTCAGGGGTGTCTTATATAGCTGGTGGCCTAATCAGGGAGCTCCTAGAGAAGTTAAGTAACTCACAGTCTGGTCTTGTCATTACTATGCCCCTTTTAGGCCAAGGGACAACGGACGCAGCGTGGAGATCTTACTAATGATGCAAGAGAGAGTCTTTTAAAGAAGCTTCACCTTTTTTTTCTCGAGTTTCATGCGGATGTTAAGGAGGAGACTTAGAGGGAATTTGGGCAACCCGTGAAAGTTCAATTCAACCTTTTCATTCATGACTTCAAGGATTCATCTGAGTTTTATAAAAATTCTCGAGAAGAAAAACCGATAAAATTTCTTACCCTTTTTAGTGATAAATCCCGAAATGTCTTTGTACTCTATCTGTATATTACATGGTATTTAAATTTTGAAATAATTTATTTTTACCTGAATTTTGAAATAATTTAGATTAATAACAAACAGAGTACAGGTATACCTAAAGGCACACATACATGAACACGCAACTCGTGGGAATTGAATTAATTTTTTTGAGAATAGCTTCTGAAAAAAAATAAAAGTAATTTTAGAGAATAAATTTTAAAAAAATTGGAGAAAATAACTTTTAAAAAAAACATGATTTCTACCCTCAAACCATGATTAACGCCAGTCCCGAGTTTTATGATATGTTATTTGTTTCACACTTTGTTGGGCCATCGTTTATTTTTTCTCGTCTAACAGCATACAAAAATTTAAATACCATTTAAGAAAACATCATTAATTCAAGAGTTTGTGCATTATTTGTAACTTGTGTGTTTAACGTAAAATCTAGAAAACCTGTCTCTGTGCGCGCGCAAGGTGGACAGATTAACATTCGGTAGCTGTAGTCGGGGGAAAACGACGGCGTTTGGTGGGCAAAGGCCGTGAAAATCAAGCTCCCAGCTCGAAGCTCCGTCCTTCTTCGTCTAGCGTTGTCGAGCAAAGTACGCCGTCAGTCGAGTTGTAGCCTTGGAGTTGGAGGAGATGGAGACTCTGAAAGCTGCAATTCCGGAGAGCTTGAAGCGAATGATTGGAGAGAGTACTACAGATGATCTTCCGACCACATGTTCTTCTCTTCACCATTTCTTTCTTCATTTTGAGCCCTTTCACCAAGTAAGTTGCACGCTAAACTTCTCTCAACCATGCATTTTATGCTTTCAGTTGATGGATATTGGATTTTCATTCAAGTAATTGACCAATCAATTTCAAAATGCTGTTAGATGGTGAGTGACTTAGCAGAACCAAAAAATGCTTTATGTGGTAAGAGTGAGGCCGCTGCTCTGGAGTCCAAGCAGCTGGGCAACCATTACTTCTTGAGAGGAGATCATATGAAGGCTTTGAATTGTTATACGAAGGTTCTTTCCTCAACTTCTCTCCCAAATTTGCTTTCTGTTAATTGATATGGATTCAAATGTTTGTATTAGTAGAATAGGAATAGGAATTACTCTGCACGTTGTGCCTCTTAGGAAAGAAGGAGCTGAAATAGTACTGCCTAAAGCTAGCTGGAAAAAAATATTTTATTCTAGATCAAGAAAACGGAAGTAGACGTGAGAGTTCGTGTGAATCCACACACTCACACACATAACTGTTTTCAACTTACTATCATACTTTTTGAAAATGACGTACAGGCTTTGCGTATGGCTCCTTTGGAGGCTTTTGACCTGGAGAAGAATCTGGTTGCAATATTACATATTAATCGAGCTACTGTATTGCACGTAAGGTTGATTTTGATGTGAGTCATGTAAACCTACGCCCACAGAATTGATTTAGAATATTGACCTTGACATTGTTGCTGAGCATGTTTCCTGCAGAAATTGAATCTCTTAATTGAGTGTTTGCGAGACTGCACTCGAACTCTTCAGATATGTCCAAGCTATGCAAAGGTGGGCATCACTATTATATAAGCCTAAAAATATTCTCCTGTTACTTATTTAGATGTATACTGTTATGAAAGATGTGGAACTCTTGCATATATTCTAAAATGCGCAGGTAATAGATGTTTTAGATTTAATTATTTATTATTTATAGGATTAGTTAAAAAAATATTCCAAAGTTCTTTTCCTCAGTATATGCTGATGGAAGTACAGATATGAAGAGTCTCTGTTGCCAGTAAATTATTAGGAGTTTGTGCTTTAATGTTGTTGCGGGTGGTTGCAGTATACAGCTGCAAATCTGAATGCTAGGTTCTGCTCATTTTTAATATTTTTCTTAACTCTGCCTCAGGCATGGTACAGGAGAGGTAAGGCGAATGTTTCATTGGGAAATTATAAAGATGCAATCTGTGATCTAAATGTGGCTAAGAGCATGGAATCGTCATTGAGCGGGAAGAAACAAATAGAAAGTGAACTTAAAAATATATTACACCAACGCGAGGGGACAAGTTCAGTTGTTCAGAATGAGAAGAATGGCTTGGACACAGTAGGTGGGAAGTTTTTCTTGTCAAGTTGCTGGCTCTAGTAATCAGCTTGTTAGAATTTTTCTGAGTCAGATTCTTTCTTGATATCGACATTTTATATGGCAAGTGACAGAGTTCATTGTTAATTTTGTCGTCATACCTGTTTCAGTTTCTATATTACCCTGAGGTCTGATTATTATGTTTCAGACTCTGCACTTTTATTTGTCCCTGCTGTTGCTTTACATCAGGTGGGCTCTACTCAAATGTATTTCTGGACCATAGACAATCCTTGAACATAAAAGTGAACATACCCATTGAATCATTTTCTCTTTTTGAATAACTATAACTGGTGCAGATTCTTCTTGGCAGATGAAATGCCCCAAATAAAGCTACAGTTGGTCACCATGCCTGATAAAGGACGGGGTATGATATCGCCATGTGACGTAGCTCCAGCTTCTTTAGTTAATCGTGAAGAGCCATATGCCATGGTAGGCGCAAAACTTGTGTTAAACTATCAATTATTTTTATTTTTTAAAAACTTCTTAGTGATCTTTGTGGTTCCATTCTGCTTAGTTGTGGACTGTTAAATATTGAAGAAACCAAGACTACCATATGCACTCACACGCACGAAAGCTGCATTTGATAGAACTGAATGCTCCATGTCTCATTTGAAATTTAGTTAAAGATGAGACTATGATATGCACTATGTTCTTGTGCACTCCCAATGCTGATTTCAATAAATGGATGACCCAAATTCTGCATCTATGTATTGAAGGCGAGTGAATTATAGACATTTATTGTACAATAACAAGTAATTGCATGATTTTTGCTGTCATTTTTAAATAGGAAATCTGCAATAATGTTTGGGTCAATGCATGAATTTTTTCAACTATATTTGTGTTCTTTGAGGACTACAAATGTAGTTATCTTTAATTTTTTTTCATCGATATTTTCAGATGATATTAAAGCAATGCCGAGAAACACATTGCCATTACTGCCTGAATGACCTGCCTACTGATGCAGTTCCTTGTAGATCTTGTTCAATACCACTATATTGCTCCCAGCAATGCCAGATACTGGCTGGGGGAGAAATGTTCAAGATTAATCCTGAAGACCACAGCATTCTTAGAAGTCTACCCAGTAATCTTGCGACATATGCTACTGGAATTATATTAAGCAATGATTCTAAACATGAGATTGAGGATATTCCTGAACATAAACATGAATGTCAAGGTGTACATTGGTCTACAGTATTACCATCTGAAATTGTTTTAGCAGGCCGAGTATTAGCCAAGTTTTTCCAGAAAAGTTCATACAAAGATATTACATACTTTGTGAAAAGCCTGGTATAAATTATAAACACATTACAGTGTGCATGCTTCTATTTCAATAGAGTTGATTGCGTCAATGGTATTTGAATGTGACTACCTGGATGCTTATGGCCTCTTTCTTTCTTGCACAGGAACTTTTTCATTGCTATGCTCAGCTGCCATCTGATAGCAAATTGGACTTGCATATATATGCCATTGTATTGCTATACTGTCTGCTACACTCTTTTGGTTCTAGGTTTTCCATGGATGGGGTTACTATGTCGCAGGTTGCCTTGACACTCCTTTCTCACTTCCTCTCTTTTTCTACATAATTACTCACAGGCATTATCATGCCATATCTTGTGCTGTTTTGATTGTTTGTACAGGTTAATGTTTATCATACATTATTGTATTTTTGTAATCACCCTTAGACTACTGTCTAATTGGCTACATTTCTTTAATTTATGGACTCACAGGTAGTTTAGTGGCTGTTTGCCGCTAACTCCAAATTCTGGATAATTCTAGTGGAGTTAATTTTACAATTAATCTGTTTGGTATTTATTCAAATTTGAAACACCCTTTTTTCGATTTAATTATCAGATAAATTAAATCAAAAGAATTAAACAATGTTGGTCTACGTTTGAATCATTAAGATAATTTATATAAATAAGCATTAAGCCTCATCTTTTTTTGTCGATGCAGGTTGTCACAATTTTTTCTCAAATCAAAGTGAATTGCATGACTGTTGTACGTATAAAATCTACAGATTCTCGTGGACTACAGGATCAGTTTGGAAAGTCTCTAACGAGTGGATATTTAACGAGTAATGTGGAACAGGTGTATAAAGTATAAACTAAGTTGAACTTCAATGTCTTTCCCCTACTTGTCTGCTTTCATTCATTTTGGCATGCAATTTACTTGTCTGACTGATTTTAATGTTGATGATAGTAAAATTGCGTGTCAACTCTGTTTTGAGACAATTAGAACCTTGTGATTTTGAGTCATTGCATGTTGCTTCTCAGGTCAGAGTGGGTAAAGCTATTTACAAAGATGGCAGCTTATTCAACCATTCTTGCCAACCAAATGTTCATGCTTATTTTCTTTCACGTACTCTATGTATACGAACAACAGAAGTTGTAGCTGCTGGCCGTCAGCTGGAATTATCCTATGGTCCACAGGTACTATTTCTGGTAATTAATAGCTGTCTTTCATTTGATGATCTGTCTCTTGGCTTGAATTCCTTTGGAGCATGTCTATGAAGATTGAATTGAACCATGCCTACCCCGTAAAATTAGTTAGGCATGAGAGAGAAATTAATAAAGGGATACAAAAAATGGTATTGCAGCTATTTTAATGAAAAGGGATACAAAAATGGTAAAGCTATTCTTTTGGATCTTTTTGGCAGGTTGGGTTATGGGACAGTAAAGATCGCCAAGCCTTTCTGGAAGATGAGTACTCATTTCAATGTCATTGTAGTGCTTGTTCAGAATTCAATCTATCTGACTTTGTCCTTAGTGCTTTTCACTGTGTCAGTCCAAATTGTTCTGGTGCAGTCTTGGACAGCAGAGTAGTTAACTGGGAAAGGCGGAAAATTAAGCACTTCCCTGGTGCTGATAAAGTAAGCCATTTTGTTGTATTTGTAAATGCTAGTGTAGTATGAATAAGAAGGAGCAATACTTTCCTGATTCTCTCCAAACTTGGGTCCCATCTTCATATATTGGTTATTTTTGTTTTGGGGGAGAGTTGGACCTGGGAGACATTGATCTCCTAAACTTGGCGATCCTTTCAGGTTGACAAGAATGATGACATTTATAAAATCTGTTTTCGTTTATTCAACCAAAATGATGGCTATGCTCATATTCAGCCTGGGTACTGTTTGAGATGTGGTTCATACCGTGATTTAGAGTCTTTAAGCGCTGCAGTTGATAAAGCTTGGATATGCATCAAAAGGTATGCATCGGTCCCTTTGGCTCCCTAGTCCCTGATGTTCATCTTTCCTTGTCAACCTGAATACAAAAATAGAAGCCATGTTCCAGCTTAGCTTGGTGCCCTGGCTTTTAATTTTACACGTGCTCATTTCAAAGTAAAACCTAAAGTTAGAAACCTGCCCACTGTCCACAGAATTTCTTAACATATGTGCATTTTCTTTCCCATTCTCATACACTGGACTTGACAGATTGCAGGATGCAGTCATATCGAAAGAAATTTCAGATACAACTATTTCAGATGCATTAAAGTCTCTTCATCTGCTGAGGTCATATTTGCATTCCTACAACAAGCATATTGCAGAGGTACATCCCGATGCATTTAACTTCTATTTTGAGCGATCGAATTTAGGTAAAATAATAAAGTGCCTCCACTGAAGGTCATAAACTGAGGTCGATGAACAAGCTCACAAGTTTGTCATTTGATATTTTAAAATTCGTTTCATTTTGTGATATAATGCATGCAGGCAGAGGACAGCCTTGCTCAGGCCTTTTGTACGGTGGGGGAATTGCAATTAGCAATGGACCATTGTAGAGCATCTTTGCTGGTAAAATTTAAAAATGTCTACTATCTTGCAGGTTGACTTGTTATTTGTTTTGTTCGGGCAATGTCTTGTGTCAGTTAGCATTTATCCGGAATCTAGTACCTGTCGCCAATGGTTGAGGCTCAAATAATATTTGATCTGTTTCATGCTTCAGTCCAACAGCATCATGTTAAACTATTAAGATGTTGAATTAAATTTTGATCTATGCGATGAATAAATCAAAAACCTGATGTGATCCATTTACGGTGGCAGATTCTGGAAAAGCTATATGATCCGGATGATATTGTCATTGCTTTTGAGCTTGTGAAGCTTTGTTCCATTCAAATTTCCGTGGGTGATAAAACTGCTCTGGAGAGCATAAATCGAATATGCGATATCTTCTCACGTTATTATGGACTTCATGCCCACTCGGTATTCCCATACCTTCAGTACCTTAAGAAAGAAACTGAGAATTTATCAGTGAGGGCCAGAGGGGACTCAAGGAAAGCTTTTCCGGCAAAATGAGCATTAAGATGCCAGGTACTACATTCTTAAATCAGTGCTAACACTTTTTTTCTGTCGATAATGCATTCTCGTAATTTTGGCGTTGTAATTCAGATTTGTATGCAGCGACTCGTTGGTGAAAGAATTCAACAGTGAAAACTTCAATAACTTGTTCCTGCAAGTTATTAATTTGAATGAATAACTATCTGACGGGTGTACCTTTTTGAATCAAATTAGAACTGAAAATTTTTATTTTTCTTTTAAAGAAGTCCAAGTATTAATGGCAAGATCTAATTAAAATGTAAATCATGGATAAAAAAATATACATTTCCTAATTAATTTTTATTCTTAATATCAATACTTAATTTTAAAATATGTAATTTGCAATAACAAAATATTTATAAATCATAAATGGTGAAGTGAATAGTTTTTCAATACTACCTCAATTCCTTAACATAATAAGAGTCAATTGATTTTTTATAGTGATAAAAAAATTAAATAAATCATATAATTATATCATACATTCTGAAATATTAATATATATCATTAAATTATATATCATTTTATAAGTTAAATAAGTTAATTTGAAAAAAGTGATAGATATATTAGTTAATATGTTTCCTTAATCTCTTCAAAAAAAAGTTAACCATTGAGGAATATAACTAATATAATAATTTTTTTTTTTGCCTATGATATTGATGTTATAGCCCTTAGTAACGACCACTGAAAAATAGCAAAATCTGCTCATTGGAAGAGGTAATTCCAACTCTTCCTTCGCACGTACAATATTAGAATGAAACGGAAAAAGAAAAAAAAGTTTCACACTCCAATCTAACCGCTTAGTGAAATAGGAAGCATCTGTTTCATCTTCCGCCCACTCAATAGATGATCGGAGGATAAGAAAGTACAACCAAAAACTGGAGGAAAGTGAATTACCAGAGAAGCTATACGGACAGAAAAGGGAAAGTGAAGGGAGTTAACAATGTTGATACTGCTAGTATTTTACTCTAGTCCATTGAAGATGCTTCCAAAAAATGTACAACATCCGTGAGTTACCAGCTTCCAATAGCACTTGGCATAGACCTATTGTCAACTACAAAACAAACTCCCCCGATAGGGAGGCAACAAGCACAGCTACAAAATTGGGAGAGAAAAAATAATACAACCCAAACTGGTTACAGCTCCTATTTGTAGCAGGAAAGGTCAATCAAATCAGCCGAGGTAAAAGCAAAACAAGGATGAAGTCGACAAGAAATCAGTTAGACCAAACAAGAACCAGGCCGTCTCTGTTGCCAGTGTAGATCTCATTGTGGTCTTCGTCATAGAAGAGTGCGGTAATATCTTCCAAGGCTTCAGCGACTGTGCTCCTAATTCTGGAGACTTGCTTTCGCTTCTTTGAACTACAACCACTGCATGCACAACTGTCGCCACTTTCATTTTCCATGGGAAAGCTATTGCTAGCTCTGATTCTAGCCAGACACTTGCCAGTCAAAATGTTGCCAACATTGATGGACCCTGCTGCATCCGTGAAGCAGAATATTTTAACAATACAACTTCCACGACAATCTCTCTAAAAAGACAGAGAGAGAAAACGGCCATGGATGTTACCATAACACCGTAATGTTGTTTCGTTATATTATTGTCCAGGATTCACTATCCTGTTTTAAAATAACACTATGAAGTAAAAAAGCTAACAGATTATGTCTTACCCAGCATACCTCAGAAGTCAGATCATATAAATCATCAACATATATAAGCACACTCCCCTATCCACAGTAACTATTTCTTGTATAGTAACTTTTTATCTACGGTGGCTTTTATACTTTTAGATGTCTACAGTAACTTTTCACCTACATTTCCTGACCAAATAGTCAGCGCATGATGCATATGAATAGTTTTTAGATGTGTTTGAATGGAAGAAGAGGAACCACCAAAG
>JANTPZ010123712.1:0-20349 GCA_025593235.1 Vachellia pachyceras | reverse complement strand
CGGAAGCAGCCGAGTTGACTCGAGAGCCGGCCGGGTCCAGCCCCGACGGATGGTCCGGCGCGCAGAAGAATTTCCTGAAGAAGAGGCTTCGAGCAGCGAGGATGCACCGATGAGCGTGGACGAGACGACCCTCAACGCTGAAGGTGACGTCACTGAAGGCCTGGCCGTTGATGAGGAGGTTGAGGTAGTCGAGCGAAAGAGATCTTAGAGAATCTTCGAGGGACATGGTGGCGCTACTTTAGGGTTGATGATCAAGGGAGAGAGATCAAGCAGAGAGAAAGAAACAGTAGAGGAAAGGGACAGAGGGGGAGATTAAGCGAGGAGAGGGGATTGAAATAGTGAGAAGAGGAAGAAGGTATGGTTCATTGGGTCGACGATGATCGTACTTACTGTGATTGTTGTTTTGATGGGATTCTCTGAGCCAATGGAGGGGTGTGGCTGTGGCTTTGTGTGCTGTGTCTCGATAGATATTTTGAGAGAGAAAAAGGAGAGAGAGAGAGAGAATGCGGACAGAGCAATTTGGGTGGCTATTCTGGGCGGCTGTGGGTTTATAAAAGAATTCCAGAATTGAATTAAAATAAATGCTATAATTATTAGTTTATTATTATTACGAAGTAGTATTTCCTTTGTTTATATTTGGAAATCCGCGTAAAGAATTATTTCTCACAAGCTAAAAAAATATGTATGAGAAGTTTTATCTCGATTTACATAAATATAATTTTAAAAGTGATTGTCAAACATACACTTTATCCGCATACTAAAGGCGTAACATACATATAAGCAAATAACTGTGTAGATAGACATATATGCAAGAGGAGAGGGAAGAGGAAAATGATGGGAATCACTACCTCGTTACACGTAAATCAAGATAAAATTCATTTCATATATTTACCTTAAAATTTGTAAAATCATTCTCTCGACAGATTTCTATAGGATAAATTAACTAATACGGTAGTTGAACAGAAAACAATCGAGTGACCGCTGATTCACGGTAATCTATACGTTCCTGTTTTATGCAGATCAAAATCTTAATTAGTAAATAAACTCAAAATACACTAGATTTATACCCATAGGATTGCGTCTAATCTTTACAATACGAAGAACTAAAGTTGAAATCCTTTAAATGATATACCTACAATCAGTGTTCAAGGATATTATAGTACAACTATCTCTACATCAGAGTGATACTTACGTTTAACAGAAATAAATTGTGCAATATATACACCGTTATTGGTCTTCATCACAATCTTGGGCAGTCTGTCTTTATTTATCCTTACTTCTTTTGTTCTGGTTAATGTAATGAGATTTTAGAAGTGCAATGCTGCTACTTACCTTTCAAAAGAAACTATTTTATGGTACACTAGTTTCCCATTCGCTTGTTTTTATATGTGTACTCTCTGAGGCAGTCATTTTCCTCACGATGTGCTGTCCTAAATCAGTTAAACAAAATAGTTAGATTGATTAATGGAAAAATAAATCATAATCTTTGTTTGGCACTGAAAAGTAGCCATACTCTAAATCAACTGAATTTTTATATCATTTATTGATACCCAAATATATGAAAACCATTGGCGATTTTCAAATATAGTAATTCGAATCGTGTATTTCCATTTTTTTCTACTTAAGATCACACCAGGTCTTTATAAATCATTGAAGTCAGTAGATTATTTTATCTTTTAGGATTTTTGCCCACTGTGATCATTAATTATAGTCCCTTCCCATATCTATGATTTTTACCAATTGCCAGATGGTTGCAAGCTTGCTGAAAGGCAAAAAAAAAAAAAAATGCAATCATTTTTCACAATGACCCGGATAAAAAGATTTAGGAGTTAAGTCGTCAATTTTTTGGATCTTGGGTTCGCTTTACGTATATTGTTCCGAAAAGAAGATGATTTACAGATTACATTAAGCATCTAGTAAATCTGTAATAAATGCATAGCTTGATAGTAAGCTCAAATTAATATCTACGTACACCTGTTATTTAAAAAATACAGAAAAGTTTTTTTTTGTTAATATATTACTTTTGGTTCCACAAAATAATGCCTGCCCGAATAACAATGCATCTGTGTTATTAGGATTGCAGGCAAACAAATTTCATTTTTTAATAGAATTGTATATGTTTTATCTTGTAGATTACTTTTCCATTCTAACTATAACTAGGAAAATAAAAGGAGTGATTATGATAGAAGAAGAAGAAGAAGAGCTTATATGTACTAGCATCTGGATATCAATTACCATTGCCGGTCCCAGTCATCACATGTTCGTATTCATTAAAAGTCAGTATAGACATTGTTCCTTTTCCATAATCAGATGGCTTATCTCTTTATATTGCAATTTTATTTATAGGACATTTAAAACCCCATCCTCTCATTCTTTTTATATCTTTAAGGACATAATGTAAAAAATTCGCACATGCAATTTTTGCATCCTTTTTACCGGACTTAAGAACTGAAATACGACAATACATAAATTTCTAGTAACAGTTCTGTTTGTCCCCAGCTTCTGTTTTTTACAAACACCTAATTCTCTCTGTTTTCTTCTTCTTAAGGGGTACCCAGTTCCTTAGAAACCATACAGTTATTATTTGCAAATTAAATAACGGTTAATTTTTCATTGATTGATGTAACTAATTATAGGCATAAGCAGAATAATTAACTCAATCGTTCTGAGAGATATTTGGGCCCGTTTGAAAACGTGGTAGATAGATACTTTTACATAAGAGATTATCTCATTTTACGGAAAAACACTGTTGATCGTGCATATGAACCTTATAAATGATGAGCTAAACAGACACAAAATCTTCCACTGGTGACTGTATGCATCCGAGATGGAATAGCTAGCCAAGTAATAATCTTCTTCTAGGAGTGTTGCATCTAAAATAATGAAATAAAAATAAGCATCAAATTATTCTTTGGGGGTGTTTGGAAACACTTATTCACCCTTTAAAAACATCAATAGTGTTTTTCCGCAAAATGAAATAATCTCCTTCACATATTTAACTCGGCTTGTGTAAAAATACTTCTCTATTACGTTTTCAAACGAGTATACGTTCGGATTTAAAATTTAAAAATCAAGGCAGCTCGGAGTAGCTAAGAAAAAGGTATAACATCTAACGATAAATGAACAAATAAAAGAACCGCAAACCCCCTCCTTCACCGTCTAGTCAACTCCTCACAGGAAGTTTAAATTCGTAAAAAACTAGCAATAATTAAAAATTAGTCCACTTCTAGGAATTAGATAAGATTATGATAAATAAGTCAAATTACGCGTGATTTATAAATGATATAAATTCTCTGATCTTTTGTATACGGAAACCGTATATTGGTATTGATGATTTAATTCAAATTATTATTATTTTATTATGTCAAGGAAAGAAAAGAGAAAAGGACGTGGAATCAGAATAAGAAAGCTTGTTAATTATGAAAGGGACATATAAAAAGGAGCACAAGCTCACGGAATATGGTATGTATTGAAAAACGTGTCGGCCGGGTCTTCAAATTGAGAAGGGCTCCCATCTCAAATTAAGTTCAAAGTTATTCAATACATACGCTAATAATTCGTTAAAAAACAGTTCTCTCATTCATAATTGAAGCGAGTGTGTGTGTGTATGTACAGTTTAGTACTAGCCAGTGAATCACTTGATGTGATTACATGTTAAAACAGAACACATAATACGGTTAATTAGGACCCATGAGAAATCAAAGGTCACATGCGATAATTACTTGTTTTATCTTTTCAATCCAAATGATTATTTCAAAATAATATCAAACAAACAAGTGATAGCCATTCAACAATTCAATATGGTAGAATATCTAGAAGACACTGAAAAATAAATGTTGCTATAAAAATCATATAAGAAATAAATATAGCAAACGATACTAGGTTTTGATAAAAGAAAATGATAATATATATCCTCGTTGCTCATCCTTTATTTACAACCCAACCGCAATTCATTCTAACTTTGAAATTATTGCCTCTTCATCGTTGTTTTATTGAACCGAACACATGTGATTGGAAGTGGAAATACATTGGTCAAAGTCAAAATTATGATTTTAGTAAGATGTTAGGATGAGATTACATGTATTTTATTTTGGAAACAAAATGAGGTATGGGATGATATGTATATTAAAATGATGAAGAAGGGGTTTGGGAAGAATTATGGCTTGTTTGACAACCAATTTTGTAGAATTTAGGTTTGGTTTCAAAATCTAGGTTTTACCTCAAAACCGAGGTTTTATCCAAGTAAATTATTTTTCCAAAAGCTATTTTGGTTACAAAACTTCAATTTGAAATCTAGATTTTGAAACCTAAGTTTTCTCTTTCATACTTTTTCCTCTTTCCTACTTTCTCTTTCTTTCTCTTTCTTACTTTTCTCTTTTCTACCCACTTTTTTGCCTCGGAATCCGTAAAAGCTAATAACTTCCCAAACATAAATCACTTTTGAAAATCTAGATTTTATCTTGGAATCTGTAAAAATTATTTTTCAAAATCTATTTTTTAAAATTTAAATTTTACCTCAAAACCTGTAAAAACTATTTTCAATTTCATATCCGAATACGAGAGAAGGTTTTGAAAAGAGAGAGGGAAAGAAAATCCGAAGGATTGACAGCACATCCCACTGACTGTCTTATGATTTCAAAGACCCTCTCCTCTGATTTGACGTTTGACTTGTCATCTCTCTCTCCCACTTTATACTCTCTCTCAGCCTCTCACTGTCTCCATCCTCAGTACACGCCTGCACCCAAGTCCAATACACTCATATATACGATACGCTCTCTCTCTCTCTCTCTCTCTCTCTCTAATCAGCTTTCCCTTTTGTACATACATATACATACTTACCCAATTATTTTCTCCTGTTCTTGGATCTTCTTCTCTACATTTTTCCACATTCCTCCGACAATCAGTTCACCCCTCCCTGCCTGCCCACATGCTCTCTCCTCTCTATCCACTTCCCTTCCCTACCACTCCTCTTACCCTTTAAACATAACACATATGTTCACATTCTTAATTAATCCTTCAAAACCATGTTCAACATCATACGTTGTTCTCATTCACCGAGTTAGCTAGCACCTGGTCGTTAAAGCAAAAAACATATCTTGTGACATGATTTAAGTGTATCATTTGATCCAGTGGGGAGCTAGCTTTTGTGCATGTTTGGAAAAATCACTCCCCTAACAGTGTACGTAAATCAAGATAAAATACATTTGAAAATTTGTAAAAAATATAATAAAATCAGTAAAATTTTCTTATATTCTTTAAATTCTTTTTAGAATCTGTAAACTCCTTTTTCAAATATAAGCTTTATAATTTTCTGATCACTTGTTGGTTATTGGAAGAAATACTCTCTGTGCCCCTATAATTGCTTGCTTGTGACGCAGATGGATAGCAAAAAAAAAACACACACACGCATACAAGGCTTGGAAAGTTTTGGTGGGAGATTGTCAGACTGTGACAAATGATCATGTTTTAAGGTTGAGTGTCCCGCATCGGACGCTTCTTTTGCCTACCTAAACCCGTTTAGCCCCCACGCCCTACTTCCCCCTCCCTCTTCTTCCATTAATTTTCACCTTTCAAATCCTTTTTTTCCGGTAAAAATCTTCGCCTTTTAAATTCAGTTCCCACTACACAATCGATGCATTACTACTTTACTCCTCCATATCGATCTTGTCCACGCTTTTCCTAGATATATCTGGCACCGCGTCTGACTTGTTAAATTGCCACTCCCTCTTCCTTGGTCTCGAACCACAAGTTATATTGAATGTATCCACTGGCTGAGAACGGTTCCTTCCCACCCCCCCTCTCTCTACGTCTGACTTTCAAAGTAGTATTGGTATATAGCCAGTGGCGGAGCCAGGACCTTATGTCAGTGGGGGTAATTTTTTATTTTCAAACAAATGACAACAAGCTTACAAGTATAAATAATTTAAATGGGTTCAAATCTTAAAAATCAGTGGGTACAAAATAAAAATCCAATAAATATTTAAATAGACACCCAAAAACTGAGTGGGGGCAATTGCCCACACTCAGCTCAACTGCCTCCGCCCCTGTATATAGCTGCTTTTAAGATAGGTTGCCTAAATTAAATCATCGCGGGCATCGCATAAAGGAGGGGTGGCCCTTCAACCTTTTTGTCCTCTGACCAGTCCTTTCAATCCATTATATCTTCTTTTTTTCATTTTTCTTTACCCAATGCAACTCTTTGTTGCACGATGTAACATATCAGTTATGCCTTGTCCGGGTTAGCGAAAATGAAATAAGAAGTCCTCCTTAATTAATCCATATTCTAAAGACACGCACGTGTCTTGATTAATTTTAATCTCCCTTTAATTTATCCACTACTTAATTTTCAATAATTGATCGTATCACGTAGCGTATGGCACTTTAGTGCGCATGACAACGACGCACATGCAGAATTCAGTTTCCGAAAGTTGCACACACGGACAGTTTGAAAGGTGACGAGTTTGACTAGGATCTGCAAATTCTTCATGTTAAGCTAGAATACGATGTGAACCTAACATTATAGGTTATCAGCACATGGGGTTGTACAGGTCAAGACAATGGGCTAATTATTGGCTGTTAAAATGGAAAGGACAACAGAGATTTCGTATATTGAACTTGAAGCTTAAGGCACTTGTATTCTTCTACCTCCCTTTGATTTGGTTTCATACAAGTAGGAGGAATCGGTCGCCATATCTAATCAATTCCCATCCAAGCTGGCCACCGCCTAATTTAGAACACTGATAATTCAAAGCTTTATTTGAGTGTAAGACCGTGCAAGCTAAGAAACAGCAGCATGGTTTATTGGAAATTACCCCTCTAGGACATTCTTCTCAGAGTTAATGGACGAAGACAATTTGGTGATGCAGGTAGATACTGTCTGATTATATGTGCATTTGGATGGTTGCGGTGACCGGATCTATTTGACCTTTGACGCTGCCCTCTCCTGCGTGGTTCCCATTACACAATTGCCACTCTTTACTCTTTCTTTTCGTTTAATCTCGCCTGCCCCCCCCCCGGAAAATTTCATGTTTGGTATTTGGCAAGACAGGTGATTAGATGTTTTGGTGTTATTGGGAAACGAGGAGAATTCCATAAATGTGAAGTGGATGTGAACAGGGATTCAAGTTTTGTGGATGGCGTAAAGTCAAAAATCCCACGATGAAATTTCCCACACATATTTATACGGTGCATTGATAAGAAAAAAACGAGAAAAAAGTGGTAGTGTTTGATGTTGTGGAATAATAATGGTGTCAGCTCAGAGCCTTTTTCATCCATTATTAGCTAGGAAATTCTCTGATTAATATCATTCCCCATCATTAATCAACACATCGCTTCACACGCACACAGCCTCTGCTCTTTCTGCAACAATTATTTCTTTCACGATATGGCCTTGAATTTGGTAAGGGCGGGACAATTTCTTGTTTTCTTCCCCGTGAAAGGTAGCCCAGTTTTGACTTTGTGAAGTGATTGATCTAAAAATTAAAGGCCAAGAGGAATACTAGGAATTGACAGGGTGGGTTTACCATCTGCCGCCACATGGATTATGCATTGGCCATACATTAACTTGGTCCTCATCAAGATTATTACCCTTTGAAACATCTCCCACGAGTTCAATCAAATCAAAACGACAAAGAGGAATTCCCAAAGCGCCATGCATGATCAATTACCGTCCTTTACTCTCAATTATGTTAGACAATTAGGTTGTTGGCTTGATTATTCTCCACTACAACAAGGGAACTAACTATCGAAATCTAAGCGGCGCTAAAGGTTCAACCTTGAACTTATTATTGGAGATCATGCAGGATTATTCCCTAATTAATGTCGTCATTTTGTATGCTCGTCGCATTTCTTGTATAATGTTGTTAAATCGATCTATATACAAAGTACGTTCAATTAAATTTCTGTTAATGGACCGTTAAGCGACTGATATGTACATGGACCACGTATAAATGGATATGATAAAACATTCATCATTTATAACGAAAATAATGCAAAGGATGATGTGATTCGAGCGGTGGTGATCGAAATGGCCCCGACCAGTGGCCGTAGGATTCTTCCTCGTGAACAATGATTTTAATTTAGTATCCCTATTCTTCTCTTGATTAGGTGAATTTGAAAACGAGGGATCAAAATCGCCCTTGATTCAAGGGACCAATCAATAATGAAGATAATCAAAATATGCAAGAGTGACAATTTTTTTATCAACGAAAAGAATATATGTTCTTGTCCAGCATTTAATATAAGCTGGCGCATATATTAACGAAGCATGCAAACAGCACAGAGACTATATAATAATTTGTATTCATCATGTCTTTTTGCACCAGGACAGTGCAGCAAGCCAAGTCACCTTAGATCCCTTGAAAGTGATCCAAGGCCAAGAAGAAAAATAAGCTCAGTCCAAGAAACTTTAAGTTACTGCCAATTGGCCTTGGTCTTTTAATGACCCGAACGGTAACTAAATCTACAGGTTCTCGATTGGAAACATGAAATAATTCAACGTCCGTTAAAAACGTTGATTGGTTCGTATATCTATAAAAAGAACTCGGGACTAAGCTGGCCCTTCGAATTCCATCCGGGATATATATTTAATTATTTATAGCCAGCTTCTACAATTGGAAAGGTTTGTTTATACATATTTGCTATAAAGAGCATCCTAATTACTGTTGGAGTCTCGATTGATGGGTAAAATATGTTCACCATGGGAGAAGGGAGTACTTGAAAGTGGAGCCTAAAGAGTGTTGAAAAGCAAGACAAGCTGTAACATAATTATGAAGAAAAAGGTAAATTGAGCCGACTCCCAGGTAATATAAATTCATTAAACAAGAGCACTTATAACTTGCTCTTTATTACAATTCGCTAATGCTGATGACTATTTGAAGTCATATATAGTTATTACGTTATTCATGTGTAGGGGCAATCATTAATGTTCGAGCTAAGCGAGCTACGGTCGCATGCAAAAAGCTCCGAAATTCACATAGCAACTTTTTTCCCTACTAATACCTGATAGCTACCCTCGTATGAGAAACAATTATATTTGATATATTACCCAATGCTAACTGTGATCCTCTTTTTTAATGAAGGTCCGAAACTTAGTGAGGGACCGGTAACTTCTATAATATATTAATATCAAACTCCCGTTGGTTACATAGCACTTTTTATTTACAGCCAAATCCCAATCAGATTTTTATCGGTCCATCTCCATCCCCAGAATAAACCGCTTTTCTTAGCGTCGTTGACCCTGTTTAATTATTAGCCTGAGTGGGGCATGATCTTTTAGGCAAGTAAAAGTATCTTTACACAGTTGATTAGAAAAACAAAGGTCGCATTAGTCAGTATGTTCCTGGAATAATGAATCAAGTGAACTTGTTCAATCTCCTTTTGGTATTAGACTGAACCTTGCGAGCTAAATGTTGTGAAGAAAAGATGAACGCGAAGCAAAATTAAGGTGACGGTTGAGAAAGGCGCAAGGCACTTACGTAAAGTTAGATGAAATGGTAAGCAAAGCCAAAAAAAAACACACTCACTCGTCCCTAACCCTTTTGACCTCCACAAATTAGGGCAACGACGCCATCATTAGAGGCACGAGAGGAACACACACGCTTGCTTGGGTGGGAACTCGATTGTGACTGGTCTCACTCTCTCTTTCTCACCACATGGCCACATATATTTCTGGGTCCCACTTTGAATTTTTCGATTGATGCCTTGTCTTCTAAGATTCACCTTACTTGCTTTAAAGAACCAGATGAACGACAACCAGCCAGCTTACTAATTAGACCCAGAAGAAGACCAAACATTTCAGGTGAAATCTCTAAATCACATCTAAGGGACCCTCAAGCTTCAAAGGGAAGAACAACTGTGGGTAGGGAATTCATTGCCTCTGATTTTACCCTCTTGCAATGGATTCCACAGCGAACCATGTGCTTCATTCATAAGAGCAATATGCGTTTAATCTGAAATATATACGATTTCTAAAGGGATATGAATCTAACTTCTAACTTAAATGTATGACTCTAATAAAGCCGGTAAAAACGGGTGGAGGAAGATTGGCATTATTGGTCAAGTCTTAGACTCTTGGCCTTAAATTTCCTTTTCAGTGAATAAGTAGTTATCGCTATCGGTACTTGTTGGCCGAGTAATTTTGAATTGTTGGCCATTTTCAAAAGCCGCTTTTAATTATGAGTCAGGAGCTCCTATAACGAGCATACACATTCCGAAGTTCATGGGCAAATATCTGTCGTTTATTTGTTATTTATAATAGAGCAAAAGAGTGTCTTCCAAATTTATCTAATCAAAATACCTGTAATTGAAGTTCATTCGGAAGACAACAGGAAGAAACGATAAGCACAAGACTAATCACACACACGGTCGCCATATTACCGTATATGGATGCGATGATTGAAAATAGCATAAATGAAATTTGCAAGAGTGGTCCCCAATTAAGCAAGCTTTGTGTAAAGTTAAGTGTATGTTTGAGTATCCGTGGTAAAATGATTTTGCACAGACCAATTTTAGTATGTGAGAGTAGTTTTATTTCAACTTGTCAAACGTGCACTAATGTTGGGTTATTCAAAAGACTATTTGAACTAGTCCAAAGATTGAGGATCTTAGTTAAGATTTAAAATTTGATAAACACAATTAAAATAAAATACTTATAATCATATAAAACACGTTTCAAGACAGTTAAAATTTAATCATAAACCCGTAACAAATTTCGACAATTGATAATGGGCACGTTTAATATGACGTTAGAAAAATATCATTACTTAAATTAAGATAAAACTTATCTTACATATTTAACTCAAAAATTACCACTTAAAATTGAGGAAAAGTAACGTTTGCTGCTAATCCAAACGGATAAGGTTGAAATTGCAAAAATTATTAAAAGATCACTCCAGGCAGTGATATGATCTCTTGGTATAAAACATGGTCCAATATGACCAACCAGTTTGAATCAATTTGGTTGAATTTTAATGTATTAGTTATTTGAACTGGAATGGGTGAACCTTACCGTTTTGAATTGGACTGAACCGGAATATAAGCCGCCATGCACATGCAGGATGAATGGGATAGTTTCCACTCATTTGGGTGATAAGAACTTGTTTGACCTCCCTTTTTGAAACCTAGTTTTAATTTCAAAATATAATTTTTACTTTAAAATTTAAGTTTTATCTAAGTATTCACATTTTTTAGAAAAATTATTTTAGATACAAAATCTCGATTTTGAAAAAGTTATTTTCTTATTAAATCACATCATCTCTCATAATAAAATTTATCTTTCATACCTTTTTTTTTCTGTCCTCTTTTCTACCTACATCAAATTCTATAAAAATCAATAACTTTCTAAATACAATTTTTTAAAATTTAGATTATACTTTAAAATCTGTAAAAATTATGCTTCAAAATTTAAACTTTAGAGTTATTGTGCGGATAATTTATAAACGAGTGATACGGGGGAATTGATGGAGGAGGGTAAGTGAATGGTGAACGAGAAAAGTAAAAAGTGAATGGAAATGACAGGACGAAGAGGGGGGACGGGATGATGCAGACTTAGCCTTTTAAGGCCTCTCCCTCCGTATCATCTGAGACCTTCCTTCCTCGCTTCTCTCTCTTTATTAATGCCACACAAGATAAGAGAAGTCTCTCTGTCTGAGTGTGTCTTCACTCTTCAGTACTCTCCTGCTCCCTGATCATCCTTCCTCATTACTCATATGGCACTGATTCCCACGTGCTCATCACTCTCCCTCCCTCATTCATTCTCAGAGGCCAAGCAAACGAAGGCTGGCTTCTTGTTAGGGCTTAGATGGAGAGATAGATCCGAGTCATGGGAGGGAGGGTTTTGCTCATTCAGTTTCACATCTCTCTCTCTCATTCCTTTAGCCGTTTTGGCACTGCTCACTTCTTCACTTGTTCGTCCCATCATTCTTTTGATTTAATGTAGCCGTCGTTATTGGCAACTTTTCTCTCAATCGGATTTAATCTCATCGACCGGTCCTCCTTCATTTTCATTATACTTCTCTTGATCATCTGTTTCTACCTCCATTTCCTTTGTTAGACAACTTTCAACATGTGCTTTATATATAGTGCAGCACCATACAATTGAACATAGAGCCCTGCCATGTTCGATATTTAAACAGTTAACGTGGATGACAAGCACTTAAATTAATTTATCACGTACAAAGAAGCTTCTTTTAAAAAATGACCGTTTGGGCTGATGATTGTGTCCCATGTGATCGAGATGCTTTGTCCATTTAATAATGATGGTCACGTATGTATAAACTTATAGAGACAGGATCGTAGCAATGTATAGTGATTCCAACAACATTGAAGAGTCCATTTTGAAATTTAAATCGCATTCATACATAATTTCATTAGTTTAATCAAATTCAAAATCAAATCCAATCCAAACAAAATATCGCGCGTCCCTCTGATTAAATATAACATGCACAGTCCATTCATTTTTCGATACCTTATTGCAGCTTTTTTGCTCCCTTTTCATTTGATTGTGTACGCACAAGAGGTTCTAAATATTCAGTGATCACTAATCAAATTCGAAATTGAAAACAAAAATATCATTTCACAACGTATGATACAAAGACACACACACAGGGACAAAATGATACAGTTCAGTGAACGCTGCAAGAGATGGGCCATTTACAAATTATAACAAGGTCAAGAAAGCGTATAATCCAGGAACATATATAGTAATGCCTTGCCCCCCTCCCAAAGGGGAAAAAGTTTAGGGAAAGAAAGAAAGAATGAAAAATAAAAAATAAAACCTGCAACTTGAAGCACAAAAGAAGAAAGTTGATGAAGGAATCCTGTCGTTCACATCCATATCAAAGTCCTTCGCTTTCCGATTTTAAACACTTGGATTTAGAACAGCGCAATGCAGAATTGTTTATAATATACCTCAAAATGGAAGTTTATGACAACCTATAATTGCCTTAAAAGCCAGTTAACATAGAAGATTATATCTGATTTGGAAAGTGGTAGGTGACACGCATTCGTCTTTCAGGCTTGTCTCGGTCTTTGGAAACATCATATTTCCTTCACCTTTAGTTAAAAGAGGCGCAAAATAATTCACCTTATTAATTCATTAATCGCATGTCATTATGAGCTCTTTAGCTGATTTAAGTATACTAATGATGTATAGTAATGGCTTCACTTAAAAGTTTCTTTTTGTGCATCACGTATCTTATAAAGACCACTAATAATTGCAGTGAAAGTTATGTTCATCATGATAGCTCTCAGGGACGCCTCATGATTAAACATACAAATACACACACATATATCTGTGCGCACCACTCTAACTTGTTTGGGTATCTGCTTGCACACATTTTCTACGCATCTGCAGGTGACAATACTTCATTTGGAGCATCTATGCAAAATTTAAGTGATGTACTTTCATAATTTTTCACAAAAATTTATCTTGTTATTTTTATTTTGAAAATGTTAAACTATCATAATAGCTTATCTGATCATTTTAGATAAGAAGCATTGTGATCAAAGTTTAAAATTTGCTGGTTTAAAATTATACTCACCTTTGTTTCTACAAGAAATTAAAGCTGCAATCAGATTATCCTTGGATAAAGAGAAGACGAGGGAGAAAAGAACATTTGGAGAGAGTGAAAATGAGCTCTCCCCTATTTGAAAGGGAGGTAAAATGTGGGAGGAAGGAAAAGTTGAAGAGAAAATGAAGTGTATGACTCATCCCTCTTTCTCTAACTTCTCTCTCAATATATCGAGAGAAAATGGAGAGAAATTCTTATTATTTATTTACCCAAATGCATTTCATTACTTTTTCTTTTGAAGACATTAAGTTTGACATTTAACTTTTTAAATTTATGACTATGACTTTATTTTTTAATTATTTACTAAAACATCGTAACCTTAAAAAATATGATATATTTTTATCTAAATCATTTTGGTTTGAAATATAATAACATGAAAATATGTCTTTAATAATAATCTGATTTTAAATTATTTAATAATGTTAATTTTAATATATTTTTATTATCATATTTAATTTCACGTTATACTTAATATATTTTCAGGCTACTTTAATTATCTAACTATTTATAAAAATATTTTTATTTAATAATATTCTAGTCATGCAACTATTTGCCTGTCTTTGGACTTTTTTATCTCGTGCATTTAAATATAATAAGTGATAATATTCTCCCTCCAGTTCTATCTCTCTCCATTTTATCTACTTTTTTTTTCTATTTTCTCCTATCCATCTAAGATTGATAATTGATAATATTTTCCATCTACTTTTCTTTTTTCTCCATTTTCTATGCTGCAATTTCCTTTCGTCTCAACTTTTCTTACTATTGAAGCGGAGTTGCAACTTGCAACGGAAATCACTATGCCATGCAATGACTCGGCAACCGTACGCAATGGCGATAGCACCATCGATATAACTAAAACGACCGTTTCCTGCAAATTATATAGAATCGAATATGTTCATTGTATAAAATATACACTAACAGACAATTAATTAAGCTACTGGATATCGATCGATTTAGCACATGACAGTCGTAGTTCAAGATTCATTCAGCTGTATGGAATCACACGGGTGTGTCGTGTGTGTGTATTTAATTTCTAGCTGACTGAATTTGGCAGTGAAAATATAATCAAACAAGCAGGTGGATATATATAGGAGATTATGTAAAAGGTATATATACATATTTTTGATAGGAAAATAAGGGGGATGGAGTTGAGTAGTCATGTCACCTCGGATAGCTATGCTGCCAACGGGATTTAATGATATCTCTTGACCTGACAAAACCCAACCAATTGACCCTACCCCAAAGCAATTTTGGCACTGTGAATTTTTCCCTTTGCAATTATTCATATCTTTTTTTTTTTTGAATCCTTTTACAAAGCACAAGGCTTTTTCCACACATCTTAAAAGAAGTTCGATTGGACCTTAACTTTATTTATTGGGCAAGTTACCAATTTCATTTAATCAAAGATTAAACAAGCTGGTGGGAATATATATATATATATATATGTATGTTTTTTTTTTGAAAAGAAGTTGTGGTGGAAAGGGTCTTCCACTGATAAAAGTGTGTCCAAATCGGTTGAGGATCTTACAAGGCTCCCAAACAGTCTCTCCGTTTTAATTTTCAGTGTACGTGGGGAAGTTGACAACGGCCCCACCTTGTCATTGACAGGAACTTGAGCGCAGAAACCCGCATCGGTCACTCTATTCTGACGTATTATAAGTATGGAGACGTTCATATGTATCATCATCAGTGAACCTGCATGTATAAAAAAAATATACACAGTAGCTTTGATACTTGCTTGTTTGGAAACACTTAACTATCACTTAAAAGCACGTTCAACAGTGTTTTTTCGCTAAACGAGACAATCTCCTCCATATATTTACCTTGATTTGCGTAAAAGTACTTCTCTACCGCTTTTCCAAACGAACCCAATATATAAAAATAAGTTGATTAATTTAAAAAGATTATATAAATTATTTCATTATAATATGTATTACATTGTTTTTCTGAAACACTTGTATGTACAACTCTATTTAATTATCATAATCTCTTCCAATTAGTCAACATTAATCTCATGTATTACTTATGCATATAGTTAGGTATGATCTCATGGTTGCAATGTGTTTAAACTGGGTTAGATATTCTTCCTATTCATGAAAAAACAGTGTTAACGCACAAAACGGAGGATGGAGTAACAGTGAAACCTTACATGCCATGAACATGAAGCAGTAGAAGATAGGGATGAAGCACTGCATCTGCATCGATGTTCTCTGCGACAAATAAATGAAGCAAAAATGGAAGAGAAGACGACATGAGAGATGCTGGGAGAAAAGCGTAGGGCTGTCTTGTCATATCAGCTTCGTTTTGACGGTCCATAGCATATCACGTCCTCAGTCACAGTCCAACTCTTCCTCTGGTCTCTTCATTTACCATATTGCCCTCTACTTCCCTCCAAACACAAACACACAGAGATATATATATATCCTGAATGTAAAATCCCACACAGAGCAGGTACAGATGAGATGACAAGACGAATTTACATTCTTTCCATTTCAAGGTAAAATGAGTCTTGTGACCTTGTAACGAAAAATGTGTGATCACATGCACTGTCCCTCCTTTAGTCATGTACACACACAAGTACCACAGAAGAGAGGCTTCAGCAATCTCTCTTGGTAAAATTTCAACGAGGTCTTCTGATGCTTGCTATCGTCATGTTAGGTAAGGGAACACAGCCAAACTCTGTATGATTTTTTTTTTAATCTTCTCATCCAAATATGGCCATTGGGCTCATGTTTGTCTCTTGCCGAAAGCTCGATCGCTACGAACTGACAGCCTTAGAAAGTAAAGGAGAAGAAGAATAGAGAGAGCCCCGCCGGGGGGGGGGGGGTAGTCCTTCTTACTGTGCACATATTTTCATTAAATGGCAACCAAAACGAAAAGATGCTTGACTTACAAGTTGTAGGAGCCGTGCAAGGAAAACAGATACAAGAAAGACTATAGAGTTTTTTTTAATACAAAGAAAGACTATTTGTGTGTTTGGAACGTCCGTTGGAAAAAATGAACTTACAGATTTTGAGGTATTTTGCAGATTTTAAGATGGTTTTAATAAATTTCAAGATGATTTTTACATATTTTGAGATGGTTTTATCTCGATTTACGTACACCGTTTGAGAAACGGTGTTCCCAAACAAAAACTGAGTTAAACAAAGTTCTGACTTGACTTCTGAGAATGGAATTCAGTCATATATATAATTATCTGTGCCGTCAGCCGTCTTGGGCTTTTATTAAAGCCCGAACATATGAAATGAGAACAGGGTGATCCCTACGACTATGGTAACGAGGCCTTTTTTTTATTAGGCACTTGTGTAGGAGGGTAGGAGATGAAGAAAGGAGGTATTTCATATTTGACTCTGCACTCGTTTTCTATTCGGTTTGTCATTTCACAAGTTATAAATAATATAAGTTTAATAATTTTATGCAACAATTTTTTTAGGTTCTTTCATTTTAATAAAGTTTAAATATAAAAAAGGGATAATTTTCAATAAACTTCTAGTTATTATCTTGCCTCTTGACTTCACCTTGAAAAGAAGTTTAGTATCGTAGCTACGTCAAACTTTAATGAGACACTACGGGCAAAAAATAAATGAGGCCTTAAGAAGCACAATAAAGGCTACATAGTTGGCAAAAAACAATAAAGGCAAAATAATGTAAGGCAACGATGATGGGTAAGAATTAATCGAATAATCTTATTCCCCATTTTGTCAGATCGTTGCACTTGGAAATCGGAAAGTCGCGTACATGTTGATTGCATCTACACATCCATAGAATATGATCACCATTGAACAGAGCAGATGCAAAAGAGCATAAAGATTACAGATTAGCCGTGGTTACTTTTTCTTCCATTGTTTTTTCCTTAAGAAAATTCAAGGTCATACCATTTTATACGATGGCCCAGAACTTTTTTCTACAAAATAACACGGTTTCCATCTTCTTTTCTTTGTTTTCAAGCAAATGTGACTCCACATCCCACAAGAAGTTAGGGACCATGTCTTTGATTCTGGACAAAATATGCTCCTCATCCCTAATGATAAGAAATCCCTGCACATTTATCATTTATGTTTGGATTCATAAGTTAGTAAGAACATCATGATACATAAGTTTATACGATGGCCCAGAACTTTTTTCTACAAAATAACACGGTTTCCATCTTCTTTTCTTTGTTTTCAAGCAAATGTGACTCCACATCCCACAAGAAGTTAGGGACCATGTCTTTGATTCTGGACAAAATATGCTCCTCATCCCTAATGATAAGAAATCCCTGCACATTTATCATTTATGTTTGGATTCATAAGTTAGTAAGAACATCATGATACATAAGTTTATACGATGGCCCAGAACTTTTTTCTACAAAATAACACGGTTTCCATCTTCTTTTCTTTGTTTTCAAGCAAATGTGACTCCACATCCCACAAGAAGTTAGGGACCATGTCTTTGATTCTGGACAAAATATGCTCCTCATCCCTAATGATAAGAAATCCCTGCACATTTATCATTTATGTTTGGATTCATAAGTTAGTAAGAACATCATGATACATAAGTTTACGTAAGTGAAGCATTATAAATAATTTTCTACCACAAGGCAGTTTTACAAAATGAACAAAATCCCCGTCAGCCACCAAGAGTTAAGGATCCAGGCGGGTCGTGCTGTTTTTGTTTAACCGTGTAATTTTTGCAAGGTTGGGTTCTGGGCAACCTAATCTCGTATCTACCCTAATACCTAGATCGCCGCGATCAGGTGAAACTGTAAACATGAACATTTAAGGGAGGAAAAAAGCGTTCCGAATAAATTTTCCCAAGTCTGTGATTGCAAATTCCATGCATCTGCAAGTTCTGCCAATTTCATCAGTTTGCAACTCAAGTTTAATTAGGGCCTATTGACTACGTAACCATACAATCTTAAATTTTCGTTGATTTGACTTCATTTTCTGTGTTTTAGTATGCTCTAAAAATCTATCCTGGGAATGGGATGAAAACATAAAGAACGAGATACATATTGCTACGAGTCTGACCGTAAAAAAAGAAGAAGCTCATGTATTATTTTTTGGTCAGCAAATTAGCAGAGATCCAAGTAACTTTCCCCAAAATATCTGACCCGCCAGTGTCTGGACTATGTGACATACATCTATAGTGTTTCTGTTGCTTTTCAATTAAAATAGAATAATATTATAGATTGTCATAAGATTATGGAACTTTACTTTTCATTATCTCGCTAACTTTGAATAAATTCCTGTCACCCTCCCACACTTGGAAAGATCATAATATAGAAGGCTATCCAAGTTACATAATCAGTTTCTCTAACTATTTAACTAACAATATGAGATTAAACATTTAAGAATTTGTAATGTGAAGGCAATATTAAGTAGTTTTCTGCATATAACCATTTTTACCTCAACTTTGATTTTAATTGTATTTATAAGTTTAGTTAAAGGCATATGCATAATAGATAACCTTTAAGAAAAGTGATTACCAGTGGCCGTATTAGACGATCCATTTCTAGCATGATATCCGCAGGCAAGCACCCTTCCCCGTGGACATTGTAATGCGAGAAGAGATAGTTGGCATGCAACAAATCATATGACCGAGGATAACTTGAGAATGCTTCACACCTGATTAAAAGATATATATGTATTATCTGCTTGCTGCTAACTAATAACAGATATAAACACAAATATCAGAAAAGATATTTACACTATGAGTGTTTAAATCTTACCAATCATGAAAAGTTCCAATCAGTCCTCGGTCATAAATTCCAGATAAGGTGTTCTTCATGCTTGCAGGAACTACATTCATGACCCAAACAGGAAAGTTATTTAATGCCACAGCAAAACCACCGTAAAGGGCATTCATATCCATCACGTTGCGTATTTCTGTCCCACTGATATTCATCAGTCTCCAATAATGATGAATCTGATCTTGCCAAAAGTGGGCGTCTGATGTAAGTTCATCTCGGTTTATACCTGTTGTTAAGAAGTCCCAGGGTCAACTCATTATATTGAAAGACACTTTTAATGCATCAAATTCACCCTTTTACTAACAACAATAATATCTTTTAAATTTTTTTAGAACATTCAACACTATCCTCTTGATTGTTAAATATGTTGCAAACCCACTTATATGCAGGAGAACAGAGAATTCCTCTCATTATTAATAAAAGATATAAACCATTATCCTGTGAAAACATAATCATGATTATAAATACATTGTGGGGATGGTACTTGGATACAAATTTCCTTTAGATTTAAGATAAATTTTATTTGGACACAAATCCAAAGCACTTGTAATGCTAATCCCGCAGATTTAGTCTTTGATTAATTGCAAGTCAATCTTAAAAGCAGGACCATCATCAAACCTTGACTTTTTGAAACCAAGATTTTTCATGTGTATATCTTTATAGTGCATGTGTCCAAATGGAAAAGCACAATTTAATAATGTGAAAAGAAATAATAACGAAAAGAATTGTGCTTCTTGCACTCATACGGAAGAGAATGGGCTGACCTAGCTTGCTCAGACTCTCAGAAAACACTGAAAGACGCTCAGGTCTTGGAGGAAGCATGTGAGAATCTGTCCCAGAATTCTGAACATCTACACAATTCCTTAGAGGGATATTCCATGAAGGCTTAGAATCATCAATCACATCACAAACATTTATAAGATTTTGTCTTGCATTGTCGAGGAGGCAAGACTGACTATTTTCTTTAATCCATATTGCTGTCTGAACTTTCCGAGAAATGAGTCTCCAACACATTGCTGTTGTCAGACTCACTAATTTATCCCAAAT